>JAECUM010011634.1:0-28268 GCA_016617855.1 Megalonaias nervosa | reverse complement strand
ATATATAACGTTAGGAAGGGTTATATGTGGGTTTGGGAGGTAAGTGGCTTAGTCGGAAAGTTTTTATATTAATTGATATAAGTATTCGGGTAGGTATGGCGGTAGGCTGAGAGGTAGGTAGATTGTTAGGTAAGAATGATTGTCTTGCAGTCTCATTTAATGTATGTTTGAGTGTTCAAAATAACTCCGGTGGACATTAAAGACTCGTTGAGTTAGTCCAAGAAAGATAGTACAGAAACTGTATACATTGTCTTTGTTGACCAAAGACGAGAAAGGCAAGGTGACAATTTAAAATGACATTAATCTCATTTCCTGCAGTATATAACTTATATATTTTAGTCAGAATAGATTATCAGTAATAATGAAATACAACTCACTGTAAACTTATTGATACAATGTGTCCTAGACACGAGAGAGATCCTTATTGCAATATTTAAAAAATCATTACATGGGGGAAAAATATTTATGACCGGTTCAAACATATAACATATGATGTATACCTTTGTTCTTGTCCCAAAAATATTGATTTTAAGTTTATTGCAAAAATATTTTGTGACTTTTGAAAGTTATCCACATTACGTCAAAAACTTCTATTTTTTTTCTTTTAAAAGTTAAGTGCAGATTTCTAATCTTGACTATCGCATGTGGATGTGTAATGTACTGGGCCGAGTGTGTGAAAGTAGGTACGTGCAGCAATCAATCAAAAGGTAAGCCGTGGGCAATGGAGATCGAAGTAAATCAGTTATTTTCTCAACTACATCTTACTCACGCCGGGAATCTGGGACTAGAATGAGTAATTCTAGTCCCTGGGGAAACACAGATGTACACAGAAAAATAGTTTTACAAAAATGTTTACTAATGCATAAGGAATTATGATCCAGCTAGGATATCATATATTTTTTTTTGGTAAATATGTTTAGCAACGATCAAGATATATGCAACTTATAAAAAATATTTCAGATAGATAGATAGATAGATAGATAGATAGATAGATAGATAGATAGATAGATATTTTTGTTCAGTTATGCCGTAGGAGAAGATAGATCCACGGGCTGAGTAGATGTCACTAAATAGTTATTCCACGTCGGAAACTGGCTACCGATGAACGACGCTGAAACTGCCATTTTCCGAAACGAATAAATATGCGCTATGTTAGGCCATGTGGCAGAAAAAAGAATTTCCAACTCATTGTAGTTAGAAATATGGTTGATTTTCTTTAAGAGAAATGTCAGTAAATATATCACATACAGATATACATTTACGTTGTATACAGATATCTTAGTCATTTACGTTTAAGACAGTAATTTGGGGAAAGTGAATTCAGAAATTACGTTTGTACTAGTTTTAATGTACCTTATTGTGAACTCGATCATTGCCCTGAAAACATAAATTATCTGAGACGGAAATATCAAGGCTGCGAGAATTATCAACTGTGCATAACTTTTCCATAATTTTGTTATCAACGTCATCCAGAATCTAGACCGGTTACCTGTCTTTTATTGGCGCATTTGGTGTCATTCCAGATCTAGAACAATTAACCCTTTGTTACTGGTTCACCAAAGATCAGTTGCGATATTATATTGGTCCAGTGAACAACAACAATCTAAAATAGCATTGCTATTGTATTTGCAGGAACGTGTCATCAAGGGCATCCCAATATTTGTGTCTGTGTCTGCATTTTACTAGCGTTATCTCAACCAATCATAAATCTCTGAGGAAGACTATTTTAAAACGTACTATGGAAAAGGTCCGAGTTATTCGAATGTTTTCAACTATGGGAGATATGTCCTCGTAATAAGTACATAATCAAATTCAAATTTTATTAGTTTACAGTATATAAATTAATTCAAACACATGAAATTTCAAAGTATCAATACACTTTGATGCATCTGTGTGATAAATGTATATGATTAATTTTGGAACAATTTAGAAAACATAAAGCGAAAGTCATTTTAATTCGGAGTGAGCGCTCCATGTCAAGAATTTCTGGCCTTAACTCGTATTTTTAACGCAATTTACTGAAACCGTTTGCTATCAATGCCATTTTTATTTAAAGAAAAAGGGTCCTATGGTGGAAAAAGACCGCGTTATTTTATGAAAATCATGACACTTCGACTTGTAGTAAAACACACGTTCATTACATATTGTTGCAGTTTATATTTTGTTTTATTTGATTTTCGTTTGATTGTTTTGTTCTTGTTGCTGTTGGGGATTTGGGGTGGTGGTGGGTTTTTTCCTTTTATGACTGCTTAAATATTACGTTTGTAACTAAAGTAAATTAGTATATATGACTCAAATGTACGAACATTAGTCAGACAAAGATTTAAGCAAAATTACGCATATACTGGAGACTGATCCTTAGAGTCGTCCCCTTGAGAAATAAAGTTTCCAGAATAATATTCCGTTTCACATCACATAATGGATAATTTGTTTTAAGTCAGTTATGATAATGATACGAGATCAATATTAAAATGCATAGCAAGACATTAGATTCCAGAAGCTTATTTCAAAGCTTTTTTAAATTCACTCAATTTTTTTAACTGTTAGGCTTCAATAATAATAATAATAATAATAATAATAATAATCATAATAATAATAATAATAATAATAATAATAATAATAATAATAATAATAATAATATTATTATTATTATTATTATTATTATTATTATTATTATTATTCAATAGATTCATTAAATAAATAAATAAAAAATAAATAAATAATTTGCTTATTTATTTATTTGAATGGGTCATCAAATACGATGATATTAACAAAGATCTCCAATTAAAGTGAACATGAAATAACTAATATATTGTTATACAAAATTAATACTATTTTTCCCCTAGGTTGTTATTCAAATATTATCTTCATTGGATGCTGTATAAAACTTCAAAATATGCAAGTGATGTTATAAGCTTACCTAGTTTAGAAGAGAGTTGACATGGAATAACTTCACAGGGTGTAGCTTTGTCATAACCATCCCCACCGACGACTTTGTCGTCAGCTTTTATTGCCTCTTACATCAACAACGTCTTCTGACGGTGTGAAAATCGAATTTCTGAGTCTATGACAAGAAAATATCATGGACACGAAACTCGAATTCCTGAGTCCATGGCAAGAAAATACCTTGAACGTGAAAATAGAATTCCCGAGTGCATGTCAAGCAAATACCTTGGATTTTTTGGAAGTTTTGTCGAGAACGGCCTGAATTCTTGAGAGTTTACGGGGCAAGTCTTAATCATCGTCTTTTTGCGTCGATATCATATAAAATGGTTGATGGATAATGATCGATACGCCCCTAGTACAGAAACTTTTGACCCATCGGAATTTATAGTTTAAATAACTATTTAATACTAACATTTCTAAGAAAGTTGTACGCTCCAAAACGCAGGTAGTCACTTGGTTATACGTAGTTTATCGTGAATTATGACTCGTACAAATTTTATATAAAAAAGCCACTATTGTATTTCCTCGCATCAAATATACTCGTAGAGTTTAGATAGATGTGCCTAAGGTTTATAACAGGAACATAATATCAGGATAATACCTGATTAAAGGCCGAACAAATGGAACAGTTGCTCAGAACTCCCGCCCAGCCCCTAAAGAGGGGTCGGAGGAGGGGAGAGGACCAACGCAATGAAATGGTATGTTTATGTTGTGGTGGGGTTGTTGTTGAGAGGGAAGGCTTTTTTTAAATTGCTCCAAGCATCCTACCACGTTCATCCGTCGCAATCATATGTTGTATTTCTTCCATGTAGCTTACGGAATATTTTGGATTTAATATGGTGTAGTCCAGATGTTTTAGAACTCTTCTTGCATTCGCTTATGTGTAGTGTGTGTTTCTGTGTGGGTTCTTGGTTGCATTTTTAGCGTAGCTTCAGCAATTTTAGTCATATTGTTATGATATCTAAAGTGTGGCAGTTATATAGCGATGTGTATCACTTGGACATCATGCCGCAGACATGTAGCATCATGTCCCACCCAGTAACATTATCATAACACCAGGCCGGCCAGTCCTAACACTAACCTCTTGATGCTAAGAGCCAAGCAAGGCAGCTGCTAGTACAATTTTTATAAGTTTTTGGCATGACTCTGCCGGGGTTTGAACTCGCGACATCACGCTTCCGGAGTGTCTTTATCCACAAAAATATGAAACTATCTATTTAAAAGATTGTCTGTTCATATGTGTTGGCAAAATAATGTAATTCCAAAACGAAGATGGCATATTGTCCAAATAGCAATTGAACAGTATATCACATATGTCTGTATAGTATTCTCTCTCTCTCTCTCTCTCTCTCTCTCTCGATCGAGAGAGAGAGAGAGAGAGAGAGAGAGAGAGAGAGAGAGAGAGAGAGAGAGAGAATTATCGCAATTCAGTTTATTTTTGTAAAATAAAGAACAAACCGTTAATTATCGTATGACCTTATGTCACCCAGACCCTAAGACATAAAGATATCAATGGTCCGAATGTGTGAGCATCACGTGATTTACAGGTACACTGGCGGCTTCAAGGACGTTCAGGCCTAATATCCGTCACCTAGTTGAATGCCATTAAAGATTATATACAAATTCAAATCGTCACAACTGGATCATTTTTCAAACAATTTGCAATAAAACATTTTTCAACCATTTGCGATGAAATATTCAGTATGCACCAAAACAACGTAACACTAATTCAAACTGGATATGTATCAAGATCAAATACTTTGATTTTATATGATGTGGTATGTTGATAAGGAAGGCGCGCTTATGTCTTCTCTGGCGATGGATCCATTGACCCATCGAAAACTATCAATTGATCAGTCTTATTTATCAGTCAGCATGCAGCACGCGATCTGCTACGCGCAGTTTACAGCGTAACTTAAAAAAAAATCTGTTGACTCTGAAATAATTACAAAGAATTGCGTTAGAATCGTGATAGCGGAATGTAGAAAAATGACTTCAGAACTGATTTAGAAACCCGTAACTCAGTCTTTTGCTTTTTCCAGAGATACTTGATAACAAAATCCACTTCCTTTTGTAGTTTGAAATCTATAGCATTTTGGGGGTGTTGGATGCAGTCTTCGGATGACCTTACACAGGCAGCGACAAAACGGTTTTATCATAGAGAAAATGACAAAATATGTCAACCTTCGTCCAGAAGTATTTTACTTAATCCTGTTTAACGACAGACGGTGCTAATTTTAAGCATAAATGTAATTTAGACACATTCAGACTCTAAAAAGATTTTTTTCAACCATCTGATAATTAGGTGTACATCTAACGACCCTTTTTCTGTTTTCCAGCTGTAACAAACGCTGTAATGAAACATTGGTTTCAGTAACCGTTCTATAATATGTACCCTAAAATACAAATAAGTAACATAAAGATATATTTACATTTTTAAGGTGAAATTTACATTTATTATTTATTACAATGAAAATGAACCTGAATGAGTTAACAATGCGACTTCAAAGGTGCCGCCTATTTTGGTAGAAATATATATGTTGACTTTAACCCTTTATAAGTCCATTATAAACATTATGTTATAAATCGATGAAAAAGAGCGCATGTGTGTGCGTGATCTGGATTTTTAACGAAGCTTTAACAATTTTTCAGTCATATCGTAACGATGTCTGCAGTGCGGCAGTTTGTTGTGATGTCTCGCACTGGGACATCATGCCGCATACATTATCCTGACACCAGGCCGACCAGTCCTAACGCTAACCTCTTAATGCTGAACGCCAAGTGAGGCAGCTGTTAGCACAATTTTTTTATAAGTCTTTGGTATGACTCGGCCAGTTTTCGAACCCGCGACCTCCCGCATCCGATGCGGACGCTTTAACCACTAACAAGACTTTCCCGCAGATGCTCAGGTCGGCTTAGCTATAACAGAGTTCTTTAATGTGCCAAGGAAGGTAACCCTTAGTTGCTCAAACTGTTAAAAACACATACGAAAATATTTACTTCTCCAGCCTTGTCAGCCAACAGTAGGCTGGGAAAGGCTAAAACTTTAAACTCGAGAGATATTCCATCAGTCGGTATTGATGACACCTCAGACAAAGATGTGTTTAAAGCACTGATATCTTCTATTTTCATTATTGGTTAGGGTTTTAAAAAAATTGAACTTTCTAATAAGAAGACACTCCGGAAAATGTGTGCATCTGTATCAGTATCCCTATGGAGATGTAAGGACCCAAAAGGAGGACATGTCCAGCAAAAAGAGGATGTGGGGTAGCCCAACTATTGATCCAAGAAAATCAGGCATTGCAGATATATCACTGGCACAATGAAAAACTGACTTCTTATATGATCTGCATTTTAACAAAAGATACTTTTACTAACATCCCTTCAAAATCCATTTTTTATGAATAATCTCAAGGATGATCGAGGAGCCAACGCTACAAAGTTGGGGAATATAAACTGTGCTTTGTATCTTCATTTTTTTGTTCTTCAAGATCTTGTGAGTCCTACAAGAGTACTAGCGCTCTACTGGCCAAAAATTAGTGTTCATGTATTATTTGAAATAGATGTAACATGCGATTCTGACTGATGATCCTATAAAGTGTCACAGAAAGTCAGAGGGAATAACTGACTTCCAACTTAATTCTGATTATGATATGTGACAGTTTCAGTAACAATGTAAAGAGTACACACTATCGTCTAAACTCGCTTATAAGTTGGGTCGAATTGCAAACTGCATAGATTCAGCTCTGCTGTTACATAGCATTGTGGAATGTTTGATGCAGACCATTCTACAACAACACCAACTCTATAATCCAAGGAAATTAATTTCAATATGACCAGAAACACCGAGGCCAGACGTCACCGCAGTGACAAGATTTATGACGCCTAGTGAATCGTGGGTTACGTCTGGTGAAATGACGAAAACACTACGTGGCAACTCGAAATGTCCTATTTTGTGCTTTAATTGATTTATTTGAGTTCTGTGACCAATATCACCTGCATTCTTCGGATATCAATCATGCAAAGCAATTGTCCGTAGCTTATCTGGTTTATTGTTAACACTTCAATGAAATATGTCCGTCCCACCCCAATAGTATTAAATATGTAATATTTGCACGCATTTTTCCAAATTTAATCTAATTGGCTTACTAAAATGGTTCTGTATTGATGTGTCACGTTAAAACTGAGAATGTAGAACATCGTTATCAGTTAATAAATGGAATTGAAATGAGCACTTGAACAAAAGTAGAAATGAAATAAATGGTGAAAATTAACCTGTCTTTTGGAAACGTTTCAGTTAAAGGTATATCATCGTCTATTTATTTTGACGAAGCTCGTATCGGATATATTTCATGTATATATCCTATTGATTAATTCTATTTTATTACCGTTTTATGACAAGTGTTTTAACGTTTGACACTTTTTATGACCGCTGAGATTTAAGCTTAGTTCTTCTAACCTTCAGATCCTGTTCTATTGTCTTTGATTATGCTATAATCCTACGCATCACTGAACACATATTTTTGCACATAGAGACAGCAATAAAAAAAAGTCTGGTCAACCTAAGACGGGACTGGAACGGATACTATTAGCAGAGTTGAGATCCATATTCATTACGCATTTTCCCTGGAACATGACAGGTAAAGGACTAAAAGAAGCTATTTACTGCATCTTTTTTTGGGGGGGGGCCAGGGCGGTGTTTTAAACTTGTTGGTTTTGAGAATTGAGTGCTTAACGACCGGAAAAGTGCATTGTATGATGAAAAACAAAACTTCAGGATAGCTACATGTCACGTTTCACAACTATCCTACTAGATACGTGAAGGACTAATACCAAATGCAGGAAGAAGGACAAAACAATATCATATCCTCTTGACGCATTATAAAGCCATAACCAAAAGATTTAAATACATTTTATTTCATTGTTTCCGTTTTACTTAACACGTGCTATCTTTTATTTTAAGTTTGTATACATTTTACAGAATTTTAATATCGATACCTTTTGTAATTTATCTTGCTGTGCTTCGTGTTTACATTTATTGGAAGATTGTATCTTCCTAAAGTTTTGCAAAAGTCTCTGTTTGTTCATTTTTCCGACTTTACGTTGGCACCATGCATCCAATATAGTGCTGAGGTGTCGTAAACGCTACTGCACAAATAAACGCAATCTGTTCAATGCAAAGGCTTGGGGTAGCATTACAGAACAGTGTTTTCGGAATGAATTATTAAAATAAACTATATCTGGTCAAGCCGCGATAAAATATATACAATACCAATATTAACGAATAATGTACAATTGGGCACAACTTATTTGATCCATTAAAATGATATCTGTACAGCGTTTACTTACTGGACAAAAATTTTAAGTGATTTTTTTTATTTTGAAAACTAAACACGTTGTGTACTTTACGTAATTTTAACCTTTTTATTTATTGTTTCTCTATTGCGTACTATTTAAGGCGAGCACAGAAATATTTAACCAATGTGTCAATTAATGTAAAGAACCTAACGTGCATTAGGTACCTCCGTGTTACGAATTCACAAATGCATTACATCTTTCGTCCTGAAGGCTCGGTAATGCTTGCAAAAAATTGACCTCTTGATTCATACATGACAGTGGTAGGAGAAATGGAGTTTTCTGGCTTAAAGACCCTATAATCGTTTCCAAAAAGTTCGGAAAGATCACATAGTTTCCAACTATGGATATCTACACTATTTTTATGAATAAAATATATGACCATCATAAATTTCGTCATCATTTTTTTGGTAACCAAAATTTTATGGTAAATTCGTGATAGTCCGAACTTTTTGGAAAACGATTATAGGGTCTCCGATTCAGAAACACTCTAATTCCCCTACTACTGGCGAAGTGTTAGATTATTTATAAATGTTAGATAAATTTATTTATAAATGTTAGATAAAATTTCATAAAATTATTTTACAACTTCATTACCATATTTGTTATCGCAATCTTTTTCGTACTCGCTAACTCTCATGGCAGAACGTCAGTTAACATACCATCAACAATACGAAACTCACGTATCAAATCATCCATATCATATTTAACTCCTCGTAGGTATAATCTTATTTGATCAAGTAATTTTTTATACGTTATTATCGCATTTTTACAAGAACTTTTTTTCATCTCAAATCTTGGCTCGATGTTTTTCAACGTCGCTGTTATAGAGATACCAACACCTGATATTATCAGCAGGAATGAATTTAATGATGCTCTACTTGAAATTATACCAGCTGTAGTTAAAGCTAGTGGTAGATACGACGTAACATTTAATACTCGACTGTAGTACTTATAACATTTTTTTACGCACCACAATTTTTTATGATAAATTTTGTAATACTGCATCAACGCATCAACATCATGTTTTGGAATGTCGCTAGAGATATGACTGAAGTCGATTATTTCTTTCTTCATTGTGTAATATTTTTTTTAATAATTTTGTACTTAATTTCAAAATTTGTGCTACCAACTATAGAATCTAAAAGCTCGCGGAACTTTTCATTGTCGGCAATAAAATCTCTGTACTTGTCATAAACATTTGACGAAGTATCCTCGTATCGTCGTTTGTCTGTTAATACATCATATTTCCTCAACCAGCTATATGATTTAAACGTGTTTCCTACGTAACGTCTATACGTATCTGGTTCATTTACAAATTCCTTAAACTTATCTTCTGTTCCATCAATAAACCCGAATACCAAGCTTACTTGAGCCAACTTAAAATTTTTGAGAACGAAATGTTGCCAAATGATTGCATAAGCAACTATAAAATTTACTAGAGGTAACGATCTGATTTTCTCTATATCAGAATCAAGAAATCTAAAAGCAAAAATCAAATTTATTCAGTTCAATAGTTTTTCGTACGATTTGGTATCTAATTTATTAAACTCATCATGATAATTTAACAATGATAATCGTCTCGAGCGCTGGATTGATGGAGGCGGAATATCATCTTCTTCATCAATATTATAATAACTAGGCCCAAGTTCACGTTCTGTTGATACAATTTCATTGAAAAACTTTTCTCGCTGGGAATCATTAAAATCATTGATTTCCCCGTCGAGATCTTTAATTAAAGCTAGAGATTTATTAACAACAATTAGATCAAATTCGATTAACTTATCTAGTATTGGTAAAATTGCGTTATAATATTCTTTGATTATTAACTCAACATTTGATATGTTAACTACTCTAGTTAAAGCGTCTTTGTCATGGTAGAACATTCCAAGATGATTAAAAGTTTCCCGCTTTGAACAAATATCATTTAATTTTTTATTTTTTTCTTAATCTTCTTTCTTTATCCCTCGCTAGTCTGTTAAGACGATTATGATTTTCGTTTACTCGTCTTTCTTCCTGAGCTTTTCCACTATAACATCGTGATTTTATAACATCTGATTCCACTATCATATCAACATTTTCTTTATCAAGCTCGAGTAATATTTTTTAAAATATATTTTCGATTTCTTTTTGTTCGTCTAAACAATCATCAGAATGACAATATCTTGTTACTTAATCAAAGTTATCTAATGCTTTTTTTAATTGTGTCCCCCTCATATTTGCAACAGTTATAAAATTGATTTGGATTGGTGTTTATTTCAACAGTAACTCATTAGGTAAATTATCTAGTAAAATTTTTGTTTGGTTAATTTTTTCTATTACCTTTTCATTTTTTTTTTTTGCCAACACCATCAGCTTTAGCAATAAGTTCCCTATGATTAAATTTTTTTTCATAAAATTCTTTAGCAACTGTTATAACCGGTGGCTCTGACATTATTTTGATAAGTTACACTAAATTAATTCGTCTAACGTAAATAATTGCCAATAAGTTAAACCTGGATTAACAGGCTCATATCGAGAAAAGTATAATCTAAAGTATTTATACTTTGTAGGAGATGATGTTAGTAAATTAACTTCTATCGGTGTTGTTCCTATTGTGGTATTTGTCGTATAATATAAAGCTGACCAACTAGTATCATCTTTCGATTCTTCGAGTTTCCAATCGATAAATCTTTCAGTGTTGCTATGACGTTTTCGAACGATAAAATTCCATATGTCAACCGCTAATGGACATTCAACTTTAATCCAATAACTACTTGCTCCACCAACTGATGCCCACTCGTTTACAGTATCATCGGATAGTGTAACATTTTGTACAGTCAAATTGCGTTGTATTATAATTCGACGACGCTGATATTGTAAATCCATTTTTTTGTTTACTTTGTGTTTGTGCACAACGCGGAATTAGTCGAGAATTATTTTTAGCATATGATTTTCCACCACCTCCATATAACCCATCGACGTACGTTTTATTAACTAAATCACTACCAGATGAAGGAACTGCCGTAGAAGTAATTTTATTAGATCCCATGTTTATATTTCCTGTCATCGTTCCTCCAGTTATACTTAACGTATTCGCTGTTATATACGCGGCTATATTATTCGTTATTTCAATATCTCTGGAATCAACATGAAATTTACTAGTTAAATTTTCCGAATTTGTTGTCGTGTACGTTGAAGTAATTTTATTAGATCCCATATTTAATGTACCTGTCATAGTTCCACCAGATAATTTAACGAAATTATTTTTAACAAATCTAACGTTTGTCAGCCAATCATCGTTTGCTAGGGTTGTATTATCAAGCTGTGTATTATATATTAACCTACCTTCTATGTCATCATTCCGCCGGATAATTTCAAGTACGGCGTTAGTGCTCCCCTTAGTTGAGCATCACTTACGGCATCAGTATCATCAGATGGAGGTGATGTTATTGGTAATCCATTTATTTTTGTGTTATTACTCATTGTTAAGTTGCCGGTCATCGTTCCGCCGAATTTACTCAACTTGATATCGTCGACGTATTTAATTGAGAACAACTTACAGCTTGTGTTTGATTTAAATTTGCTGGTGGATAAGCTGTTCCAAATTTGTTATCTTTTTACCTGATATATTTAAATCTCCAGTGATTGTTCCACCTGTTTTATCAAGTTTATTTTCATCAACGTATTTCAACTGTAAATAACTTACAGCTTGTGTTGGATTTCAATTCGCTGGCGGATATGCTGTTTCCAAGTTTATTATTTTTTTCCTGACATATCCAAATTACCGCTGAACGTTCCTCCGGTCAGCGATAACTTATTGTTATCAATCGTTAGCAATTGTGAATGACTTACAACTTGAGTAAGATCAACATTAGGTGGTGGATAATCTACTTCCAAACCTTTTATTCGTTGATTTGACATCAGTAAAATACTTGTCATTGTATCACCGGTTGTTTTTTTTTTTTTGGTTTTTTTTTTGGATAAAATTTGATGCATCAATTGCCGGTGTTGATGCTTCATCAGCAGAAGTTAATCCTGATAAAGTTGTCTCGAATTTTGTGTAATAGGTCATTATGTAAATTATACAACATAAAATTATGTATAACATACAAAATATATATATAAAAAATGTCAAAAAAGTCATGGACGACAAAGTCAGCTATACTAAAGTTTGACACCGAACGATTAATCAAGCATAAACATAACAATAAACTCCCGGAGAGTCATTATCTCATAGTTGGTCTACGTATTCTGGTAAAACAAATTTATTACTAAATCTCTTACTCAACGATAACTTTAACTACGATCGAGTTTGCATCTATACGATTAATCCACAACAAGACAAATACGAGTTGTTGAGTGAATACAATGATAAACTTCGTGATGAACTTGGAGTCGGATATGATATAATCTTAATAAAACAACCGGAAGATTTAATTCCCATTGACGAACTTGATTCGTCCGAGCATAAAATAATTGTATTTGACGATATTCCGCTAAACAACGAAGAGATTGAACAAGATTAAATCATACTTTCCATTATCACGTAACAAAAGATGTAATTCGATTTATCTTGCACAAGGTTTTTATAACGTCGATAGATTTATTAGGCGAAATACTGGTTGTTTCATATTATTTCCTGGATTAGATAACGTTGATGTAAGAAATATTGCAAACGAACAATGTGGTGATGTAACAAAGGATAAATTTATTGAACTGTATCATAGAGCGACAAAGAACAAATACAGTTTCTTTTTGTTTGATAAACTAGCACATTATCCGGATAAAATGTTTCGTTGTTGCATCGACGAATTTCTCGTAGAATAATTTTATAAAGCTTATGAAAAATAAGTGACGAATTATCATCAAAAGTTGAATTATTAAGAAAATTCGTTGCATCACATGCTGCTACTAAAACAATATGAGGAAGCACGTCAAGGTCAACGTGCTGCGGAAGAAGCAAGCGCTAGGCATTTTAAGCCGGTTACTGAAACACTAGTTGGTAAGCAACCGGAAGTACAAACACTATCACCAGAGGAAATTTAAAAGATAGAGGAAAAAGGATTACTAGGGCAGCTAAAAAAAGCAACAACAAGCCGAGACTGAAAAAATTACTGAAAAACTTGAAGAACAAGTTGAAGAAATTCCTAGGAAAGTGGTGCTTGGATCGGAAATACGACAAAAAATACAAGTTGTAACCAATCGTATCATATAAGAATCAGTTACACAGTTAAAACCTTGGAGAGCGGAAGAAATTGCTGAAGCACTTCTTGCTAGAGACATGAGAAAGTTGGCGGAGTTGGCGAAGGAGTCATTTGAAAAACCAACGTTTCAGGAATTTATAGAGTATCATTTTAATGAAATTGCGATCAACAAATATATCAACGAAATAAGAAAATGGACTCAAGACGAGATTAATAGATTTGTTTGGAGAGTGGATGATGTGATTAATGAAGGACCACATTCATATGAAAATTTTTCAAATATTACCACAGAAGATCCATTTTCTCTCATAAAATTTGTAAAGATGCGTAATGGTGTAATCGCGACGGTTGTAAACGAAGCAGCGATTAAAAATGCTACCAGACCTAAAGATTATAAAAAAGATTTTTATACTGTACTTAGTATCTATGAAAGAAATCGTAAAAAGAATTTATTTGAGCCTATGCTTGGATTTGGTGTACGCGTATTTACATCAAATGCTGAAATGGTTGATAGACTTATACTATTAATATCATCGAAAGAGGCTGGTAACAAAGGAACTGAAATTAACAACGAAATCATAGACCTATTAGACCATCTTAGATCGAATGGGTTACTAACATCATCCGAGTGTGACATTTTAGATACCGATCTTATCGCGTAATCCAACATTGATAAATTATAAAGCATATGAAAAATAAGAGATGGATTATCATCAAAAAGTTGAATTATTAAAAAAATTCGTTGCATCACACGCTGCTACTAAAAGAATGTATGAGGAAGCGCGACGGGGTCAACGTGATGTGGAAGAGGCGACTGCTAGGCTTTTTAAACCAGTTACTGAAGCACTAGTTGGTAAGCAACCGAAAATACAAACACTAACCAGAAGGAACTTGATAGAATACAGGAAAAAGGATTACTAGTTCAGTTGAAGGAAGGTCAACAAACTGAAACTGAAAAAAATCAAAGAAAAAATTACCGAAACGGGTACAGAAATCATCGATGCATTGAGACACGAGGTGTCGACAATACATGAGGCACCGACAACACATGAGGTGCCTACAACACATGAGGTGCCGACGTTAGAACGCCGAAGATTAATCGATATAACTGATCATATTAGTTCTCGGATGGAAGAATTTAATATACCGATTGAGGAAGTGAAAGAAATGTCTCATGCACTTAATGATGCTGATAAGATGGATTTCATAAAGTTTGCGAAAAAGGACGCTAAAATGGGAAGATATGGAAGATTTATAGAGGATATACTTCAAGATAACCGGATTCATAATGTTATTGCTGATATACAAAACTGGCCTCAAGGCGATTTTGATATTTTTATGAAAATACTTGATGATAAGGTTGATAGAGGAGCGCAAGCATATTATGTAGAACTCATAGACGGAAGAAATGACGACGAGGATGATATATACTTGGTCGGGACGCTTGCACGAATTCGCGAAGGTGTAATAGCGGGAACTGTGTATCAAACAGCGGAACTATATCGTGGTGGATTGGTGGAAGATCCTACACAAAAGTTTGGAATGGCACCAACTACACAAAGTTTTTACGAAGTACTTAAAAGTAATGAAGATAAACGTTGAAGTAATCCTCAACTTAGATATGGTGTCCGCGCATTTACATCAGACACTGAAATGGTTGATAGACTCGTGTTATTGATATCATCGAAAGAAGCTGGTAACGAATGTACTGAAATCGACGATGAAATCATTGGCATACTACATCATCTTCAATCGAATGGATTATTAACATCAGCCGAGTATGAAATTTTACATACCAATCTTATCGTGCGAAAATAATCTAACAACATTGATATATAATGCCACTAACATCAATTACGTTATTGTTGGATTCATCACGAACAACAAGCGACTGTGCAAACGTTTTCGTTTACTACAATCCACCGATAGAGTTAGACCCTAGCAAGCAATACGAGATTGGATTAATTTCTGCTACTATATGGCATTCAATGGCAAATGTGAAAACGAATATCAACGAAGACTTTATATTTAATCCAGATACTACATCTCACGAATGGATATCAGTTAAAATATCACAAGGCGCTTACAACGAAACTGATCTTAATAAGACGATAAAAGAGTTAATAACGAAAAACAGTGGCAACGGTGCAGTTTTCACAGATAATTTTGCGTTAACTCCTAACTATAACACACAACGAGCTCGAATAACATTAAAAAACACAATTTTAATCGATTTTTCACCAAATATTAGTATTGCATCGTTGCTAGGATTTAACCGTCGACAGTACGGCAGTGCTGTAGAACAAAGTATATCATACGATGGAGACTTACCCGTTAACATAACCGACGTAAACACAATTTTAACCAATTGTTCTATCGCATCAGGATCTTATTCAACTTTAGGAAGCCAAAGTCAAACTATCTACAGTTTTTCGCCAGATGTTCCTCCAGGATCACTAATGCAGATTACGCCTAGACAAATAATATACTATCCAATTAATCCAGAGAATCAAATAACCAACGTGACAATGCAACTGACAGATCAATCCGGACGACAAAAAGACCGTAACAACGAAATTGTCACGTATTACTTACACCTACGTGCGACGAAGTAAGTCGCTGCGTACGTTATCGGCGATATCATAGTTGTCAACGACGTAGTTGTCAAAGATAATTTTATAATCTTATAAAATATAAAGCATCTCAATAATAAAAATGAGACGAAAAAATTTATCGAAGAACAATCGTAGGTTGATTTCTCGGAAATATATTTACAACAATTGCTTCAAAAATACATGGGATAGAACGTACAGTAGCACCAATTGCAGTGGATGCTGGTAAGCTTTTGCAACTGAAGCAGCATCAGCAGCTGGAGCAGCAGTTGGTCAAAAAATAGCTGATAAAATAAAAGGAAGACAAACAACCGGCGACAACGTCGCTGCGAACCGAATCGGAGATAAAACAGGTGATATCAAAAATTGCTCCGACGAAGAAAACAGAACGAGCTATGGTGACTACGACGAAGAAATTGTTCTCTCCACGTGGCGAGGAGGTAGTGCGTAATCTTGTGAAAAAGACAAGACGAAAAATAGATTTACCTCAGATTTGACAATTTTATGTGCCGATTATAAAATAAAGAATGTCTGTCAAAAATTATCTTGATCTTGGTGAGAGTTATGATGTTGATAAATCGACGACGGAATTCGAATACATCGAATATCTCGATGAACATTCTAACGAACCAAATAAGGCCGGTCAGAGAATTTTTAACACGCGTGATGAAGATGTACTCTTGCTACCTCACAAGGCAATGCTGGAGGTCCGTGGTAGAATAGTGGAACTTAATGATGCTGATATTGCAGCTGGAACAGAAATTGCTCTTGTAAATAACGGCTGGAGTTTGTTCAAAAGTGTCCGATATCAACTAGCGAATCAAACCATCCAAGATATTGATAGATGGTTACCGGTTGCAAGTACAATATTAAATATTGTTTCATTTAGCGATGATTATTAGAAAACAATCACAAGTAATATGATGTGGTTCAAGGACACAGGATTAGGACAAGCTATCGGAAATGAATTTCGTACTGGTGATGGTGTTCCTGGAGTAAATAACAATAATCTTATTGGCGCTGCTGCTGGTAATACCGCTGCGAATATTGGTGAAGCAATAAGGGACGCAGTTACAAATATACGACAACAACGTTACAACGAGGGATATGCTAAACGAAAAGCGCTTGCGGCGGAATCACAACAAATAACAACGATGTTGCCGTTGAGCACGGTATTTGGATTTTGTCACGATTATCATAAAGTTTTTCGAGGATTAAAGCATACTGTAATTTTTTATCGAGCGGATCGAGATAATTGTCTTATTCGAATTGGTGCAGGAGAGGATAAAAACTTTATGATCACAAGGTTGGAGTTGTGGATGCTTCGAATCGTTCCATCGTTCGTAAAACAATTGGAGCTTAATGCAATGTTGGAAACGTATACGAAGAAGATTTACTTTTTACAGCGTAAAATTTATCAAACATCTGTTCCTAATACAACCAATTATACCTGGCGTATTACAGCAACTCCAAGTGAACAATTACCAAGGCATATATTTGTTGTTTTTCAACAACAAGCACGACTTGGCAGTCAACTGCAAAACAACGTCGTTTTTGATGCCTCTCCTGACATCGTTGATGTTAGAAGAATATTTGTTAGAATAAATTCTAAACAATATCCAGAACGAGGAATCGAATGTAATTTTGCAGCCAACGCTGATAAAAATGTTACCAGGGCGTATATGTACCTTATGGAAGCGATGCAAAAATATCAGGACGCTGATAGCGGATCGCAGATTAACATCGAGGAATTTTGTACGCTTTATTCAATATTTTCATTTGACGTATCAAAACACCTCGATCGATACGTTAATTCAACAGCGGAAATAGAGGTAACTTGGACTCATGGACAGGTTGCAGGAACTAATATTAACGTATTTGCACTCATACTTAGTGATCGATTCTTAACAATCGACGGACTCAAAGGAAGAATGACGATACAAGTTTAATCTTACAAAATTAATATAAATGAAAACTAAGTATACTACTAGAGAAATATACCGAACACAGGGACAAGTTGAAAAAAATGTCAGCAGCTGTTTCTAAGCGACACCCTGTTTCTTTGACGATACATCCAACGGCAGCTACATCACGGACAGCTGTTAAAGTAATGTTAACTTAACAGCAGATTATTAAGCTTGACAAAAAAAAAAAAAAAAAAAAAAAAAAAAAAAAAAAAAAAGCGGCAAGAAAATTGTTTGTTCTAAAACTGTCCGTTGCACAAGTGACGGCTATGTCAAAGCATGATGGATTTTTTGGACCAGCGCTTTCAACGACAGGTAGAATTATTATTCCAAATATTCTACCAGTGTTAGGATCACCAGCAGCAACAGGAGCAATATCAGGAGCAACTCAACAAGCAGCTAGTAAAGCAGTATCTGGCAATGGTATCAAACAGATCTATCGTCGATGACAACTTCGTTGTTAGTTTTATGTAACAATAATAATATAATGCCAGCTAAAAAAAGATCAACATCGGCTGAAAAACAGAGAACGACAAGACGTCCTTCAGCAAAGAAACAAGGAGAAATTTTTCCACTGTTTCGCTGTTAGCTGGAGCAGCCGGAAGTCTATTCCCAAATCTGTTAGGGATAGGACGTGGAATGACATTACCGGGAACCAGACGCCGTTGATGATAACGACAACGTCATTGTTGTCAATGCCTTTCGCATTGAGCAATTTCGATATACTTGAAATTATTTTTAAAAAAATAAAATATAGCAACGAAATTGTTGATGCCAACGACCAAAAATTTCATGGAGTATTTTCCAAGATGAACTTAAGGACGTACCAGCAGGTGGTTCGTGTATCATAAACATACAAAACTTCAACGATAGCTCTGGTACCCATTGGGATGCTGTCTACGATAAAAATTATTTTGATTCATTCGGACTTTCTCCGAGTGATCTTATAAAAAAATATATATTTTAAAAAAATTTCAAAAATAAATTATTCGTCTAATCAACTACAACCTGTTGGAACATCAGCTAGTGGATATTATTGCATAATGTTTATCAAGCAAATGTCGTCGAATTCCGACTTTTTAAAGTTTATTTTACAATTTGACAGATATCCGAGTGAAAACAACGACGACGTTGCAATAAATCACTCTAAGTAAATTTTGTGTGACAATCGAATATATAACAATGACGCAGCCACCATCGTCAACAAGAACGTACTGCCTAAAATGTAAAACTAGAACGCCTAACCGGGACGAGAAAGTGGAAAGTACAAAAAATAATAGAATGATGTTGAAGGGTATTTGTACTGCTTGTGGTAGAAGAAAAGTGTATTTATTTCATTAACGGCGCTATCACAATTGAAATCGCCAATGACGGCTTTGCTGTCAACGACGCGCGGATCTGGAATCGACGGCTGTGCCGTTAACGATAGAGTTATTTTAGTCGATGTTTAAAATAATAATGAAACGACGACAACAAAATTGTAATTGTGGCTATGATAAGGATCTTTGTATAGAACAAGATAAAATTGTTACGTATTGCCAGGGGTGTAATCGCAGAGAAATAATCGGATCTGGAATTGATATACATAAAGTTATTGGTAAGTTACCAAAACCAAAAGGCGGTTGGACGTTACCAGGCCATAAATACACTGGTTCTTATAATCCACTACATGCAAAACTAAACGAAATGATAATCCACTACCAGGACAAGAGCCTTATAATGGTGTTGATGCAATAGCAATGCATCATGATATTTGTTATCGTGATAATGAACAGGAAAAACATGGTTGTGATAAGATAATGCTAAATGAACTCAAAGACGAGAACGATTCGATAGAAGATTGGTACGAGGAATAATTGGAACAAAGTATAAACTTGGACTCGGAAAAGAATTGTACGATGATAGCATGAAGTTACTCGCATCTGAAATACATAGACCTAAAAAAAATTCAGCGGCGTAAGGTTGTCGCGAACGCCGTTGGTGATATCTGGGCGATAGATTTAGTTGATATGTCAAATCTTGCTAACTTTAGTGATGGTAATAAATTTTTATTTAACATCGTAGATGTTTTTAGTAAATATGCTTTTAGTGTACCAATCGCCGATAAAACAGGAACATCGATAACCAATGCGCTAGAACAGATTATAATGAATACTGAAAGAAAACCAAATAAAATTTGGACGGATCATGGAGCAGAGTTTTTTAACAAAAAATTTGAGCAGTTTCTGGAACAGAATAAAATAAAACAATATGTTACAGGAAATGAAGGAAAAAGTGTTGTCGTTGAAAAATTTAATCGTGCACTAAACGAGCTTATAAATAAACATTTGTGAGCTAGGAATACTAACAGGTATATTCATGATCTTCAGCAAATCGTTGACAAATATAATAAAACGAAACACAAAACCATCAGAATGTCGCCCAACGACGCAATCAAAAATCCAATACTTGCGAATGAAAATATGTATCGCAGACACAAATTTAAAGTCGGTGACCGAGTTCGAATTTCGTTAACAAAAAAATATTTGAAAAAGGATTTACTCCAAACTGGAGTGAAGAAGTATTTGTCGTTGATAAGGTTCTGATAACAATGCCTGTAACGTATGCAATGAAAGATCTAGCAGATGAACCACTAGTTGGTAGTTTTTACGAACAGGAATTACAAAAGTCCAAACAAGATATTTTCGTTATCGAACGAGTAATAAAGAAGCGTGGTGACAAAAGCCTCGTCAAGTGGCGTGGATACAGTGATAAATTTAATAGTTGGATACCAACTCGGTCGATTTCATCGACTGCAATTGATGTTGGGAAATAACATTTTCATAAATTTTTTCGTATTTGCGTAAGACAGATTTACACTTCACAGGCTTACATAACATTATCAAATACTGTCGGCGATTATCAGAGATCGTCATCAGATGAAATATCTTGACAAAGATGAAATCAAATTATATATTTTTTAATCGATCCGGAAATTTGATGTTTAAAAACGGCTTTATCAACCGCCAGAGCGATTGATTTTCATCTACTGTAAAATGAAATTTCAAAATTTTCTTCGTGATATGATATTTTACGTTATACCGACCATTTGTCGGTTTTCCATAATTTCTTTTGTTACACGATATTGTTGAGATATCGTCGACATCGTTTTCAATAATATAATCAACATCATTAATATAATTTTCAATAATATCATCGACATCATTTTTAATAACGTCATCTGATTAATATCAACTTTCTGCGTTACATCTGCTGAATCCAATGGTGTATCATAGATATACTTCAATCTTTCTAACAAGCTCATCATATAATTTTTGTGTAACTTTAAATAATATAAAGATGGAAAAAATAATATCTATCGAACGCGTTGAGATATATAACCTTAGCGCTCTCACAGAAGCTATAAAAAAAAGTATTAGCAGGTGAAAAAAATTTCTGTTAATTTATTTTTAGTTCATGGTGAAAGTGATAAAATTTTGTTGACGGAATCGGAAAGAAAACGATTGATAGTTGATAAAAGGATTAGTATAGTATATGATGCTGAAGATATCATGCTATGGTGCCATACTTGTATTAATCGAGATGATCTCAAGAAAATATTACAATAAATATAGTTATCATCGTATCGGAAGATGATTCTTTCGAATGTTGATAGCGAAGTAGCGGATTTATATATACCATCTGCGGATAATTTAATTGACATGGGGTTGATGTTAAAATATTTTGAAGCAGAATAAAAAAAAGGAAACCTCATTCGTCTCAAGGTTAAGTGAAACAATAGGTTTAGCCGGGCATCTAAAGTTAGAGCCATCACTACCCCGTCCTCGCCTGCTATTTTCTCTTGATGTAACAAGATTAAGGTTCTCTAGACGATTGTGCGTTTTGATACCGTTGATGTTATCTACAACCAGACCACCTGGAATAGATCCGTTAAAAACTTCATAAATAAATCGATGCGATTTATAAGGAACCTGATCGGTTAGTGTTCCTCTAACAGTCACCGCAAGATATCCCTTAGTATGCATGTGACCAATGACTTTTTTCGTTCTTCTACTTCGAATAATTCCTTTGTCATTCGCCTCGTAAAGATCAAACACTGGATGAGGTTGAAACTCATCGTGCAATGACAAGTTTTCAGTATTGTCATCGGTGTCCGCACCATTAAAATGGTATACACGTTGACCCTCGGGGATATCGTCGCAGAATAACGTGTAAATAAAATCCTTCCTTAAAATTTCAACCCTCTTGTCATCTCCCTCTGATTTTACGCTTATCTTATAACCAGCTGATGTTAACTTACCAAATGGTCTTCCGTATTTGGTATTTATCACAGATCCATAACATATTTCCAGCATACAAGTTATACTTGGGATGGACGTAATAATATTCCTGCTCATTCGCATCGATCATCATCATCTTTCGTGACATTATTCTATAGTGAATCTATTTGTTTAATTGTAAGTTTTTTTTTATATATTTCAATGAGATATTTAATCGAGTATAATAATATAATGCTAAAATTGCGAGATATTGCTAAAAGAAGCCTTATCGGGAAGCCGGAAAAAAAAAGCCACAGCTTTTTCAGGATTCGATAACAGTTACCGATTCGATAAGCAAGCTGTTTTAACGAATTTTTCAGCATGAATTTTTATCATCTACTAGAACCAACTGTAAAGCGTGAACTCAAAAAATACAATAGTATCAAATTGTCAATACAATATCATGTAATTCTTTCCAAATTACATGTAACAGAAGATTCGACTAATGAGGAAACTGCTGATCCTTACTTAAGAGCTTTATCTAGGCGTGTACTAACTGGGGCTAATCTTTCATCGTTAGTTAATGAAATACACCAGGAAATCTGGAGAAAAATAGAAGAATTTACTCAATCCGGTTCCGGCTGGAAGTTTGAGATGATCATTGAACTTTTATTTCATACGATGAAATATAACGTTTTACGAGGTAGTTCATACGTTGATCTACCACAAAAGATAAAGAATAAAAAATTTTGTATTAACGTTAAAAACCACGACAACAGATGTTTTTTGATAGCTATCATCTCCGCAATGTTTCCAGTTGAGAAAAATGATGATCATGTTGAAAAATACCTTGCTCACGTATCAAAATTTAATATTACCGGAATTGATTTCCCAGTTACTGAAAATCAAATATCAAAATTTGAAAAACAAAATATTTCAGTTAACGTATTTGGTCTAGACGATGAAAATGTATATCCGAGATATATTTCGGAAAAAGCTTCTCAGTCAACGATAAACTTATTGTTTTATAAAAATCATTATGCTTGGATTAAAAATTTCAATGGACTCGTCGGTAAGCAATATAGCAAGCAAACAAATAAGAAATATTTTTGTTACCGTTGTTTGCACGGCTGCTCCGACGATGAAAGATTACAAAAGCATCTAAAATATTGTTCGGAAGTACAACGAATAACAATGCCAAGTGAAAAAGATACAATTTTAAAGTTTGTTAATCACAAAAATAAGTTGATGATACCCTTAGTTAGTTACGCTGCTTTTGTATGTTTGTTACAGCCTGTACATGGAGCTGAAAATAATCCTAATAAATCAAGTACAAGAAAAATTCAAAATCATGTCCCGTGCGGAGTAGCTTATAAAGTAGTATGCTGTGTTGATCAAAGTTTATCAAATCCAATAAATTATATCGTGGAGAAAATCCAGCTGTTTGGCTTCTCAAGCAATTGATTAACAAAGTTGATGAAATATTTTATCGATTAAAAAGAGTTACTCCAATGATGAAGTTAACGGCTGAGCAAAAAATTGATCATGAAAAAGCGGAATATTATCATATTTGCGAAAAACCTTTTGACGAAGAACTTGAAAATAAAAGCTACATGATCATTGTCACTTAACAGGAAAATATCGTGGAGCAGCACATGATACATGTAATCTAAAATTTCATGCTCCAGATTTTATTCCAGTTATCGTTCATAATTTCCGAGGATACGATAGCCATATTATCGTAGAAGCCTTTGGTGACCCTGATATAAAAAATCGTTAGAAACTCGATAACGTTATCAAATGTATCCCGAATAATTTTGAAAATTATATATCGGTTACGCTGGTTAAGTTGCGTTTCATTGATAGTCTACAGTTTATGGCAGCACCGTTGGATGAGCTAGTGAAAGGTTGTAATGAATTTTATAACCTACATGATTGTTTTAACGATAAATCAAATTTATTAACAAAAAAGGAGTATTTCCGCACGAATATCTCGATGATTGGAGTAAATCTGATGAAACGTCTCTACCAGACCAAGATAAATTTTATTCACAGTTGAAAAATCAAAGTGTATCAGATGATGAGTACAAATACGCACAAAATATTTGGAAAGAATTCGATTGCAAAACATTTGGTGATTATCATGATTTCTACTTGAAAACTGATGTGTTATTGTTGGCTGACGTATTTGGAAGTTTTCATCGAGTAAGTTATAATAATTACGGATTAGATCCTTGTTGGTATTACCCTGCTCCTGGATTATCTTGGGATGCTTTGTTACAATTTAGTAAAATCGAGTTGGAATTGTTAACGGACATCGATATGTTCAATTTTATTGAAAAAGGTATACAAGGAGATATCAGCGTTATTGTGAAAAAGTGTTCCGTTGCAAATAATAAGTACATGAAAAATTATGATCCTGACAAGCCAATAAAGTTATCATCTATCTTGACACTAATAATTTGTAAGGTTACGCAATGTCGGAACCGATGCCATACGGTGGATTCCGTTGGATTACACCAGATTAATTTTTTTTTTTTTATCGGAGACTGAAAAAAAAGATACCAGATGATGTTTCGTATTTCGTTGAAGTTGATCTTGATTATCCTATTACGTTACATAAATTGCATAACGATTATCCATTTTGCGCAGAATCGATGATAATAGATTATAGCTTATTGTCTCGAGAACAACAGGAAATAGCATCTCCGAGACAAAGTTTGATTGTGAAAAAAAAAAAAAAACTTGTTCTAAATTTATTTTATAAACGAAATTACGTTTTGCATTATAAAGTTCTAAAACAAGCGGTAGATGCTGGTCTTGTGCTAAGAAAAATTCATCGTGTGCTAAAATTTAATAAATCACCATGGATGAAAGGTTATATTGACTCGAATACTTCTAGAAGAGCTGCAGCTAAAACTGATTTAGAAAAAAACTTCTTCAAGCTCATGAATAACTCAGTTTTTGGAAAAACAATGGAAAATATTCGAAAACGAGTAAATATTGAACTAGTTAATGATGTTGAACGTAGAAATAAACTTGCATCGGATGATAGTTTTGTTAGCATGAAAATTTTTAACGAAAATCTTGTCGCGATACAACGACGAAAAACAAATTTGAAACTTAAAAAACCGATTTATGTTGGAGCATCTGTGTTAAATTTATCAAAGTGGCTTATGTACGATTTTCATTACAGTTTTGTTAAGAACAAATGGCCGTCGAGTAAATTATTATTTACTGACACTGATTCGTTGGTTTATGAAATAGATGGAATCGATTTTACTGATAACGATGTATATCAAGATATCTACGATAACAGGCATCTATTCGATCTTTCCGACCATCCACGATACAGCAAATGTTATAATGATACGAATAAGAAAGCAATTGGTAAGTTCAAAGATGAAATGAACTCCAATATCATCAAGTGTTTCATTGGATTACGAAGTAAAATTTATGCTGTACTATTAGATAATAATAAACTAACGAAAAAAGCAAAAGACTAGCCACGCGATTTTGTTAAGAAATTTTGTGAATTTGATGATTACAAATACGCACTTGATGGAGGTGTTAGTTTTATACGAGCGATGGCTATTCGAACAAATCATCATAAACTTGAAACAGATGTTATCATAAAACGTGGATTAAGCAATTTTGATGACAAACGTTATTGCGAAAATGGAGTAGATACTTTTGCACTTGGAAACTGTAACGATGATAGATCTGTACTTGATATTATATTTGGTGACTAAGTTGTTATATCAAGTATGAAATTTTGTGTGAATTATATAAATAATGCTTGATAAAGTAACAATCGGAAACAGTAACAATAGTTAGATTAAATATTTGATGAAAGAAGGTAAACCTCTTACATTTGACTTTAAAAATGAAACATCTGGAATATGTTTTAGCAGAAATGGATGTTTACAAAGCAGATTAAACTTATCTTTGATTAGATCTGGTGATAGTGATTATTTTGATCTTGAAAAATTAAATAGCGAATTGTCGGAAGGATTTAATAACTTTCATAATCCTGTTAGTCAGCACAAATATATCACGATCACCACTGAACTTGATAGATCAAAGGTATATTTTATTAACAAAAAATATCCGCTTAATAAGCCACAAATAAAGATTTATTTGAATCTCGTCGATGTATTAGTGGTAGAGTAAGATTTAATCTGTATTATAATAACGATGAAATATTTTTGATCTCAACAGTTGAAACGCTGATGATTGGTGACGAAATATAAAAAAAATTATCTAACAAAAATAAATAATTTTATCTAACAAAAATAAATAATTTAACACTTCGCCAGTAGTAATAGAAATGGAGTGTTTCTGGATCGGAGACCCTATAATAGTTTTCCAAAAAGTTCGGACTATCAAGAATTTGCCATAAAATTTTGGTTACCAAAAAATGATGACGAAATTTATGATGATCATATATTTTATTCATAAAAATCGGGTAGATATCCATAGTTGGAGACTATGTGATCTTTCAGAACTTTTTGGAAACGATTATAGGGTCTTTGAGCCAAAACCTCCATTTCTATTACTACTATGACGACTTCCTGAATAGTCTACATAAAACTTACAGAGATATTTTTTGAATTTTTCAATTGATGAGAATGTCAGAATTATTACATTGAATGAGTTTTAAGTAGGCTTGTTGTTACATGGATGGAATTCAAAATGGTACGAGTAGGAACTTTGTTAAGATCAAAGGTGAACAAGAGTTTGCCTACATCGTCTGTATCTGTTCACCAAAGTGTAATAATTATTAAATTCTTATCTATTTCACTTTTGTTTTTATTCCCTACGCCAAGGATCCTTTCTGACTGAGCAATTTAAGCACAAGGCTAGAGTTTTCTTTAAAATTATAGTAACCTCAATAAGACCACAAGCCTTCTTTGGCAGAAATGAATTCACGATCCATCTAACACCATTTTAATGTCTGGAATTTCAATTACTTCTGTTAAATACACTTTATATATATATATATATATATATATATATATATATATATATATATATATATATATATATATATATATATATATATGCACTTTTAGCACATTATTGGCTCTATCATGCCGAGGAACTGGGCGGGTATCTAACTCGCGACCCTCAGAATACCATCCGACGCTCTACCAACTGAGCTACTGCGGCTCCGTGATCTAAGGCCTAAGCTTGAGACATAAAAATACCCCTCATAATCAAATAATTTTGACTAAAGTGAAAATTTCAATACTTGGACTATTATAATAATAATAATAATAATAATAATAATAATAATAATAATAATAATAATAATAATCAAATGGGCCACCATTTTGTCTTTCTCTTTCAGCCAATGTTTTCCCAGATTGTTATTGAATTCATAAACTGCATGTGCAACCTTGTAACCCTAACAGTTTGTATACGGTTATAATGAAAAAGGTCAATAGAAGTATTTAAACTTGCAAGTGTAGTGGGATAGAGAGAATAATCAGGGGAGAGAGAGAGAGAGAGAGAGAGAGAGAGAGAGAGAGAGAGAGAGAGAGAGAGAGAGAGAGAGAGAGAGAGAGAACATGATTATGGTCTAGTGGTTAGTATCCACCTCAGATGCGGGAGGCCGCGGGTTCACACCCCGGCCGAGTATACCAGAGACTTACAAAAATAGTTACAAAAATAGTACTAACAGTTGCCTCTCTAGGCTCTCAGCATTAAGATGTTAGTGTTGGGACTGGTCGGACTGGTGTCAGGATAATGTGAATGGGTGGAACATAATGCTACATGTCTGCGGCATGATGCCCCAATGCTAGACATCACTATAAACTTCCACATTGCAGACATCGTAGCGATATGACTGAAAAATTGTTAAAGCGAAGTTAAAAGTCCGTATCTCTCTCTCTCTCTCTCTCTCTCTCTCTCTCTCTCACACACACACACACACACACACTT
>JAECUM010011633.1:0-93072 GCA_016617855.1 Megalonaias nervosa | reverse complement strand
TTGTCAACTAGAGATGGCATATTCCCCTTGTCCTTCTCTTGTATAATGATTCCTTCGAAATGTAACCTATTGTCCAGTAATTTAAAATTGGATACTATGGTACTTTTTTCAGTACCATAATAATGTTCTAGGACTGTCAATGTATATACTACTTATGTTGTTTTATTTGATTGTTTCCAACAAGTAACATTTTTTTTTTTTAAAATATTGAATGCTACAAATTCTAAGTAAGAAAAGGCACCTTTATGCAACTTGCTTGATATGTATATCAAGTTAAGTTGAAATACATTGAATAGTTTGAGAATTATGTTCCAGAATATTGTAAATGTTTATGGACAGACAGTCATAGAAATGGCAATACCCCTCCACCAATACATACGATGGAGATGAAAATGCAATAACATTGGTGATTGTTCTCCTGTGTTTTATTACACATTAAAAGACTTAATTTTTTTCTGTCAAGACTTACTTTATAGTTCGGCTATTGTCAGACAGACAGACAAACTGATGCTAATATTAATCACAGCATTAGAATATTCCCAATCACTCTCTTTCAACCACATTGAGATATATTTACAACTCACTGTACTTTTTAAGTTCAGCAGTCTGGTTCCCATTAAAGTTTTGAATTCCAGTGGTCTGGTTTCCATCATAATTTTGAAGTCCCGCAGTCTGGTTTCCATCATGATTTTGAATTCCAGCAGTCTGGTTCCCATTATAATTTAATTCTAGCTGTCTGGTTACCCTCATAATTTTGAATTCCAGCAGTCTGGTTACCATCATGATTTCTTCATGATCTTATGGCACTCATTATCATTATCGTGATGAAAAATATCAAGCAGTTAATATTTGTTTTGAAAGATTGCGAGTCACTGAATTGTAGAGTATCTTTTCATTGCGCATTTTATAACTCTTCTTATATCATTCACTAGTCAAAATTTACACTCACACCACATTTTTAAAAATTATTCTTCCAAAAAATATCTAATTTGTTTTATAATTGATAATCAGTTGAAGTGTTTGAACTTGTAGTCCATTGCATTGTTTTCCTTGGAACAATATGTAAATCAGTGTTTTGGACTTCAACAGTTTGTAAGTTTTCCGTGTATAGAGCACTGCCATTTTATATTTTGTATTTAATGTTCTATGGTTTAGATGTTATCTCTCTGCCATCTGAGTGTAAATAAATGAGTAACAGTTATTTACCACACACTTTACCTTATCTTAGATATAATTGATCTTCACACCAAATTGTGTGTGAGTATTTTTTTCAAATAAGCCTTAACACCTATATCCTGTATCACAAGAACTGCTGCAATATTTCTTTTTCAGTCCAAAGGAAGAGCCTAAAATCAATATTGTCCTTCCAGAGCTACCTACTCCAGTGCCCAAGGAGAAAACCACCAAGCATAAGGAAAAACCAACAAAAACTTTCATATCTGCAGACGACTTCTTCAAACCGGACCCTAGTGTAAGTTTTTCTATTCCTATATCAGATGTCGTTTCTCATAATATGGTATGCATTTAAAGTCTAGTGTGGAGGATGGTAGTTCAGATGTATGCATAAAGAAAACTGAATGTAAAACTTTGAAATTCAGACAAAATATAGTTTGATCTTATAATTTCCAACTTAAAATTTATAATGTTGTATGTATGTATGTATGTATGTATGTATGTATGTATGTATGTATGTATGTATGTATGTATGTATGCATGTATGTATGAATGTATGTATGTATGTATGTATGTATGTATGTATGTATGTATTTATGTATGTATGTATTTACATATGTATGTATGTATGTAATGGACCTTCAGCTCAGTAATGATTAGATGGTACCAACCACAAGTCAAGTTAAGCCAATGTAAAAATGAAGAAATGTGCGAAAACTTAAGGAAAATAAAACCGTCTAAGTAAATGTAAACATGAAGTCCTACAAAAAAAGGTAAATGTTGTCAAAATTCTGTAAAGTCTATATAAAATAAAATTTAAAGAAAAATTTATAAAATCTTTAAAAAAAATATGGTCAAAAGAGTATTTAAGATATTTATAAATCTGATATTTCAAAGTTTTTACAATATAGTGGGCTGAATGAAATTTGACACCAGTTGTATCTCTGTTATGTTATCTCACAGAATGTACTAATGTACCAGTGTTGTCATCTCAAAGAATGTACCAATGTATCATTTATAAACTATGCATGAGATTAGGACAGACAGTACTCATTCATTGTTCATGGGATTAGGACAGACAGTACTCATTCATTGTTCATGGGATTAGGACAGAGACTGCTTACTTATTGTTCATGGGATTAGGACAGACAGGGCTCACTTATTGTTCATGGGATTATGACAGACATTGTTCACTTATTGTTCATGGGATTACGACAGAAAGTACTCATTCGTTGTACATGGGATTAGGACAGAGACTGCTCACTTATTGTTCATGGGATTAGGACAGACAGTACTCACTTATTTTTCATAGGATTAAGAAGGATAGTAATCATTCATTGTTCATGGGATTAGGACAGATAGTGCTTGCTTTTTGTTCATGGATTAAGACAGTACTCATTCATTGTTTATGGTATTGGGACAGCTTGTGATGACTTATTGTTCATGGGATTAAATCAGACTGTAATCATTCATTGTTCGTAGGATTAGGACAGACAGTGCTCACTTAATGTTTGTGCAAGCCATAAAAGTGTACTGTATTACACTGAGGTCACCTTATACTGAGGTAGGTTCAATATCATCACTATAATAATCACAAATAAGGGATCCATGACCATAATGGATGAGATGCATTATACTGTGATACTTTGTAGTGAGGAAAAAAGTATTAGTAATGTTTTCTGACTAAATTTGTCTCTGATTTCTTTCTGAGTAAAAGTTTTCTGAACTATATCTGACTTTTTACTGTATACATATGAAAGTCATATTGGTAGTAATTCTTTTACAACTATTTTGTCAGATTATATAATTCTATGATTTCCTGTAATATTTGCTCCAAATATGGGGAAAATGAAATAAGGGGAAATATGAAGTTGCTATATACATTTGTGCATGCTCCTAACATGCACTATTTCCACCATCTTCCATCTTTTCTCAAGTCATCTGCAAAAGTGTTATCACATGCACTGTTTAATTTCAGCAACCAAATGAAAAGGTGAGACTGGTACTCAGTTATATGAAATATTTATATAGAAAATTATTGTACCTCTAAATTGTGTAACCAGTCATTACTAGTCGCCTTAATATTCTCGTAAGCCTAGCTTTTTGTGCACTGTTGAATTGAATTTAGAAAATACTCTAATATTTTATATACTGTAAATGTGAATCATATTATTATTCAGAAATTTTGATGACTATCAAGTAAAATTATTAATGACAAAAGTGAGAAGGTTGTATATATTCTCCCCACATTTTTACAACAAAAATAAGTTTACCTTTTAATAGATGTAAATTGCAAGTCTTACAGTTTGGTTTTTCATTTCTGGAAAAGTTAAAATTGCAATGATAATATTACAAAAAAATAGCTAAGAACTATATTTAATAAAAGGGTTCAGTGGAAAGTATCTAGCATAGTCTGACCATACCCTATTCTCCTGCTTATAATGTGTGCCCAACTATCAACATTGTCAACTCTGATCACATTTGGTATAATGCCTCAGGATACATTAAGCCTGGAGATCATAAAACTCTGAGCTTGAATCTGTGATTGAGTATCCATTATCAGCCAATCAGAAATTGGCTTTAAAAGTATTTCATTTGTGATTGGTTGAAACAAAATTTTAAGCTCATACTCAAGCTCAAGTGATTTATGATTTTTCAGGAAAGATTCTGTGTTAGTCATATTCCTTTTATTTCAAGTGAACCTGATCTGCCAGTATTGACCCAGATCTGGCAGTATTGCCCCAGATCTGATAGCACTGACTCTAATCTAGCTGTATTGACCCTGATCTTGCAGTACTGACCCTGATTTGCCAGTATTGACCCTGATCTGGCAGTATTGATCCAGATTTGGAAATATTGACTCTGATATGTCAGTATTGACCCAGATCTGGCAGTATTAACTTGAATCTAGCAGTATTGACCCTGGTTTGCCAGTATTGACCTTGATCTGGCAGTATTGACCCTGATGTAACAACATTGTATGCCATGGATGATCTTGTTATTGGTGTATGATGTGTTTGGTTGGGTGAACATTATATGTAGATAAATTTTATAGATTTTAATTTCATCTAGAATAGCAATATATTTTAACATTATCATTGAGCTTTTGACCCTATGAGTCAAAGGATTCACATTAAATTGGAAATTTGTATAATTATCTAACATCATATGGAATTATTTAAATATATCAATTGCAGTTTTCTAAAAGATTTATACAAAAAATATCCAGGGGTGGATTTTGAAGGGGGAATCAGGACAGGGGAGCTTAGATCATGAACCCCTTTTAGTAAAAATAGCACACTCTTTGTTAAAAAGCAAAGAAATTTTGCTTTCTATGCAAAACAAACCACATCTTTAAAGCCCCAAACCTTGGCCTCAGAATAAAATCAACCACTCCAGTGGCCTAAGTGGTTAGAATATCTGCCTCAGATGTGGGAGGTCATGGGTTTGAACCCCGAATGAGTCATGCCAAAGACTTATAACAATGGTACTGGCAGCTGCCTCACTTGGTGCTCAGCATTAGGAGGCTAGTATTAGGACTAGTTGGTCTGGTGTCAGGATAATGTGACTGGGTAGGATGTGATGTTATGTATCTGTGACATGATGCCCAGTGCTAAAGATCACTGTAAACTGCCACACTGCAGCCATTGTAGCAATATGACTAAAATTGTTAATGCTATGTTAAAAATAAAAAAAACACGCACACATAAAAAAAAATCTGCCCCTGAAAATAGCCTGTATATTGACCTGTCCAGACAAACTGCATGATGCTTTCTTTGTTATAGCATGACTAGTTGCATGCATGTACAGTTATACAACTTAACAAGTTGTGTGGATTGCATAAATGTTGTTATTAAACACTGTATTTTTATTAAATCACTCAACTTTTACAACAAATCATAAATTATCTCACTTATTCATCAACGTTGTAACTAATCTTGTCTGCAAGCTTATCTATACTGCATTTAATATCTTACCTGCTTTTAGAAATATAAACGTAAACATACTGTGTGTACTTGCTTATAAGTTCCGTCTCATGGTAAACAACATAGATATTGAGCTGCGATTGCATAATGCACTGGAAAAGCAAGGTCTATGTTGTTTATTCTACTGATTATTCCTAACAAACTGCATAGACCCAGATCTGCTGGTGCATAATACAATGACAGATCTGGGTCTGTGTAGTCTAAAGTTGGACTCAACTTATAAGTGAATATATATGGTACCCATTTGATATATAACATAATATATATAATAATTTGTAATATAACACAATATATCATAATTTGTAATATAACACAATATATCATAATTTGTAATATAACACAATATATCATAATTTGTAATATAACACAATATATCATAATTTGTAATATCTCACAATATATAATTTGTAATATAACGGTAATACAATATATCATAATGTGTAATATCACACAATATATCATAATGTGTAACAGAGCACAATATATCATAATGTGCAATATAATACAGTATACCATAACTGTGCATTAGCTGTAATCCATTCATCTGTAAAGAGGGGACATACTGAATTTTGCTTGAATAAACAGTTTAATTAATTTGATATTTTAAAAGTAGAATTTTATGAAACAGTGACAAAAAATGTTGGAAAGAGGGATCTTAAGTGATATAGATAATATGACCAGTAGTTATATTTTACTCTTAATGTTCACAAAACTCTTCTCTTCAGAAAACACATTCATTATGTTTAATCAGCTCAATGTTGACTATATTAAATGTGCACAATAACATTCTAATGTAAGTAGAAATAATTATGTATAAATGGGTATTCTTTATGTTCATTTTCATGCCAGTTGTTGTATAAACATTTTTAAAGCTCTTGCATGTAAAATTTCATATATACTCACATATAAGTCGAGTCCAACTGCAAACTGCAAACACCCAGATCTGCCAGTACATAATGAGCTGGCAGATCTGGGTGTCTGTAGCTTGTTAGGAGTAATCAGTGAAACAAACAACATAAAACCTGATCTGCCTGTGCATTATGCAATCGTTGGTCAGGGTCTATGATGTTTGACATTGAACTAGATTTATAAACAAGTATATAGAGTATTGGCCACTGTCAGCTTTATTATTAATTCTAAATTTTACTATTTTATTCAAGACTTTTTGGAGATGAAATCATCTGTTTGGATACAACATAAGAGACTAATACAAAATTTTACATGGTTTTCCATTTCTTATTTTGATAAAATGTATCAATTTTGAAAAAAAAATGTATGTATGTCTTACATCAAATCCTTGCATTTTTTCAAATTTATAGAAATTTATGTGTTGTGTTTTCTTTTGATAGGATGTTTTTGACAAGTAGAAATAGACTGACTGACTGACAGGCAGACAGACTGATGGGTAGATAGACAGACAGACAGACACACACACAGACAGATCGATCAATCGATAGATAGATAGCTAGATAGATAGATAAATAGATAGATAGATAGATAGATACTGCTCTGGTAGCCTATTGGTTAGAGAGTCCACCTCGGATGTGGGAGGTTGTGGGTTTGATCCCTGGCCAAGTCATACCAAAGACTTACAAAAATGGTACTAACATCTGCCTTGCTTGGCGCTCAGCATTAAGAGGTTAGTGTTAGGAGTGGTCAGCCTGGTGTCAGGATAATGTGACTGGGTGGGACATGATGCTGCATGTCTGCGCCATGATGTCCCAGTGCTAGACATCACTATAAGCTGCCACACTGCAGACATCATAGCAAAATGACTGAAAAATTGTTAAAGTACGTTAAAAATCCAAATCACACACATACACACACACAGAAATAGATAGATAGATAGATAGATAGATAGATAGATAGATAGATAGATAGATAGATAGATAGATAGATAAATAGATAGATAGATAGATAAAATATAATGACGAAGGAAATAAAATATCAGATATTCTATATGTAACTGGTAATTGGATATACTGTACTCAAAGTGTTTTCTGTGTATTTAAATTATTCTTTGGTTCCAAATGATGAAAGCTCATTTTCTTCAGTACAGTGGTTCATGTGTTGTTTGAAAATAAGGTCAAGTACCATCAATAGCCAAGCATACTGGCATCCATTGCTTTTTGATGGCCATTCAGTCTGTTTATATTTACTTTCCAAAAAGAACATAAACTAATTTAGCCTAGTGGTATTCAGATTTAAGATGAAATATTGGCCCTGTGGTAGCCAAAGCATACAGTGAGTAAATATATTGGTCTATACATCCAAATAAAATGGAGGCCATAAACTTGAAATATTCAACAAGTTGTTCTTTGCCAATACAAGTATGCTGTAAAATGAATAGAATAGAAAATACAGACAAAACCTGTTATAATGTGATGCTTGGGGTCCAAAGAATAACATCACGATATAAGCGGGATTGTGTTAACAAATTTTTCGAAAAACTTCCCCATAGAAAATGTGCATTGAAATTTCAATGTCATCAGTTTTAACTAACCTCTTGATCATATGTCATTTGTTCTGGAAAATATTGGAAGTTAAAGCAACATTAAACGCAGTGCTGGGATTAAAAGTCTGCTAGGGATACAAATAATCGGCTTTTCCGAGAGCATGTATTTAGGATGTTAAAAAGAGAGGTCATCTTAAATTAAAAATGGAGCCATGCTGCCATCACATTATAAGCGGAATCACGTTATAATGAATTGCGTTATAATGGGTTTTACCCGTAATTTTTATTAAATCTCGAATTAGTATTAAAAGAGCTTGGTAACAAAATATGGAGTTTGAAACAAAAGACCAGACTGGACTGAAATTTTTACATAGAGATAATGTACAGTTTCATTCATGCTACATCAATTTATTCAATACATCATGGATAGAAATGATGTACTGCATTAACCCATGTATAATGTGCAACTTGTAGCATTGAATGTAAAGAGCCAGATCTGATAAAGTGACATCAGGTCAGTAACAATATTTATAGACCCAGATCTGTTCATGTGCCAGCAGATCAATCAAAATATTTATAGACCCAGATCTGATAAAGTGACAGCAGGTCAGTAACAATATTTATAGACCCAGATCTGTTCATGTGCCAGCAGGTCAGTAATAACATGTATAGACCCAGATCTAATAAAGTGCCAGCAGATCTGTAACAATATTTATAGACCCAGATCTGATAAAGTGCCAGCAGATCTGTAACAATATTTATAGACCCAGATCTGACTAAGTGACAGCAGGTCAGTAACAACATTTATAGACCCAGATCTGATTAAGTGACATCAGGTCAGTAACAATATTTATAGACCCAGATCTGATAAAGTGACATCAAGTCAGTAACAATATTTATAGACCCAGATCTGTTCATGTGCCAGCAGATCAGTCAAAATATTTATAGACCCAGATCTGATAAAGTGCAAGTGGATCAGTAACATAATTTATAGACCCAGATCTGATAAAGTGCCAGTAGATCAAGTGACTTAAAATCATATACAGTAGTCCTCACAGTTATGTTATTTAGGGGAGCCATCAATGTGTACAGCATTATGAGTGAGGTCATCTTATACTCAGATCATTTCAATATCAAAACTATATTCATTCCAAAATTGAGACCCATGATCATTTCTGTGTTATATGAGGAACAGCACTATGCTGAGGTGCTATCCATGTCATATGAGGGACAGTGTTATAGTGAGATGTTATCTGTGTTATATGTGGCACAGTGTTATACTGAGGTCCTATCCATGTTATATGAGGGACAGTTCTATACTGAGGCGCTATCCATGTTATATGAGGGACAGTGTTAACTGACGTGCTATCCATGATGATACCTGTGTTATATGTAAACAGCACTCTACAGAGGTGCTATCCATGTTATATGAGGGACAGCGCTATACTGAGGTGATATCCATAATGGTAGCTGTGTTATATGAGGGACACTGAGGTACTGTCCTCAATCACACCTGTGTTATAAGGATAGTTCAGTGCTGAGGTGCAGTTCATGATCATATCTGTGTTATATGAGGGACAGCACTAATGTGAAGTGCCAACCATGATGATACCCATGTTATGTGAGGGACAGTGCAATAATGAGGTGATATCCATTATCATACTGTTATATGCAGGACACTAAGGGGCTATCTATTATCATATCTGTGTTATATGTAAGACAGTGCTATACTGAGGTACTTTCCAGGATCATACTCATGTTATACAAGGGACACTGAGATGATGTCTGTGATTATACCTGTGTTATATGTGGGACAGCGCTGTACTGAGGTGCTATCCATGATCATCTACATGTTATATGAGGGACACTGAGGTGCTATTTATGATCATACCCATGTTGTATGAGGGATGATACTATGCAGAGGTGTTTTACAGTGAGGGTCTACTGTAGTTTCAGTGAACAAAATAGATATGTTGTCACATAGTGGCTGTAATACTGAGTTAAAGCTGTTCATGACTGGAATACAGATCGACAAGCATAATTGGTTAAAGTATCTCACATATATAATATTGGACCACATGCTTTGATAATCATGTGGGCAGGTTTTGACTAGCTTAAATTGTTTGGCTTTTTCCTATCTTTTTAATCAAATAAATGCCTGGTATAATTATTTGGCATTCACATATAACTCTCCTTCAATTTAGCCCACTTAAACTTTTATGGCATCAATTTACAGTAAGTCTTTTGATGGTTTGGTAGATGTAAAAATGTTATTGTAGATCATAAGTTAAAAAAAAATATTTATATAAGCTCAAAATTTAGTAATGTGATAATGGAGTAAAATATGTAAATTTACATTAGGTGAAAATTTAGCTTAATAGGATTTTGAGATTGAAAACCAAGTTCAGGTAGATGTCAGTGACGTGGAGGCAGTGTTTTTAAGGCTATTTTAGTTCCTTGTAAGTGAAAGCAACTGTAATATGTCCTTCCATGTACCGTACATACCTGCGTAATACGTTGTTGTTGTGGGGCTTAACGCCATTTTTCAGCACACTATAGGCCACACATGGCGGCCAGTATTAACGGTGGAGGAAGAAACCGGGAAATCCGCAGAAAGAACCACTGACCCACGAGAAGCTATCGGCAAGCTTTCTCACATATCCACACATGCCAAATCCCAGACTCGAACCCATGCAGACAGAGGTGAGATGGCAGTGATCCGTAACAGAGAGCGCTTTAGACCACTTGGCCACTCGGGGCCCCTGGGTAATAAGAGTGGGTGGCAGTGTGGCAGGGTGGATACCGACACATTTTTCTGGCTAGAAAAATTAGCCTTATAAATGGAGTGATCAAATGGGTTTCAAATGTTCTGCAATGGTTTAGGACAAGGTGGCTTCCTATGATCGTAGATTAACACCTGTTGAGAAGACTGCACAAGCTGGTGGACTTTTATAGTGAAACTTTGTTAAACCAGACTCAATAGAGAGGACAGCATAAAGTGGGGACTACTTAAAGTGAATTCTCATTAAACCAGACTAAATATCCTGGTATCTAAATGAGATTTTCTGTGAAGAAATTTCCCCTATGTTTTAAAGGGATATGTTTTCTGGGTTTCACATTATTATGGGGGGAACAATGATGTCTTAATTAACATGGTTTTATTGTAAATAAATGAATCTGATTTAAACAAAATAAAGTTGATACACAGTGAACACCCTGACTGTGTTTAGAAAGGTTAGTGACTAATGTATCTACTGTTCACAATACTGATATTATTGGTATCATCTAAAGTAAAAAATAATGATTTGATTTACCCTGCTAGCAGTGGCTTCAGACACCACCTTTTCTGTGAACAAAGTTGTCATATGTCACATGGTTGACAATGGTACATGCAAATGTTCAGTTACATGTGACATGATTGACAATGGTACATGCAGATGTTCAGTTCCATGTCACATAGTCACAATGGTACATGAAAATCTTTAGTTACATGTTACATTGTTCACAGTGGTACATGCAGATGTTTAGTTAAATGTCACATGGTTGACAATGGTACTTGCTAATGTTCCATTACATGTCATATGGTTGACAGTGGTACATGCAGATGTTCAGTTACATATCACATGGTTGACAATGGTACATGCAAATGTTCTTTTTCATGTCACAAGGTTGACAATTGCACATGCAAATGCTCAGTCACAATCTGATCTTATCTGTGTTCAGTATGGAAAATATTGAACAGTTTTAATAGTTCAAAATGATTATAGCATGTAAGTATATTTTTTAAAACCTATTAATCCATACCACAACAGTATTAGGGAAAAAAATGTTACTGTTGTCTGTCCATTTGTGTGTCTATCCATTCATTCATCCATCCATGATATTATTCCATATCACAGCAGGGGTAGGGCATACAGAGCTACCATTATTTATCCATATATGTATCAATTCATCCATCCATGACATTATTCCATATCACAACAGGGATATGGCATATAGTGCTAACATTATCTGTCTTTATCAATTCATCCATCCATGACATTATTCCATATCACAACAGGGTTAGGGCACATAGTACTAATATATTCTCTTTATATATGTATCTCTTTATATATATATCAATTCATCCATCCATGACATTATTGCATATCACAACAGTATTAGGACATATAATGTTACCATTGTCTGTCCATCTGTATGTCCATCCATCCATCCATCACATCCTGGTTAAGTTCTGCATTGTTGCCAGTTTCAGGTAGTGTGCTTGGTCATCCGTGTTTCATGAACACTTTCTAGCATTGTTTGAATAACTTTGCATTTCATCATTGTATTTTAATTTCTGTCCATATATTACAGGAGATTCTTAATGAGAGGTTGAGGGAGAGAAGAGCAGAATTTGATTTCTCAGGCCTCGAGACTGCCAATATCATGGAAGACCTCAAGGTTGTTATTTTCATGTCTTTGATTCATTTCTTAGTTTCATTTAAGTTTTCATGAAACTTGTCAGTTCATACTCTTTATTTCAGCTTCATGCTGATTCCAGATATACACATTTACTGTATGTACTTGCTAATAAGTCAACACTTTTTATTGAAAATTTGATTCATGCAGAGTAGGGTCACCTTATAGTCACGAGATATGAAAATTTAATAAACCCATGGGTAATATTGGAAACTCTAGACATTTAATGTACATATGAAATAATGTCAATTCAAATATTTTGACGTTTTTAAATCTCTATTCCCATCCTGAAATGCATATATGGTATGCACTGTGTTCATTATGATATTCATTACACAATACTTGTATCTGTATTTCTTTTGGATTTTAATAATTTTAAAATATTAAATTAAATATTGCCCACAACAAAGTAAAGTGTCCATCAATGTTGTTTACTATGGGTATTTACAACTAAGTATGTTGCTTCTATTTTTGTGTAAGTCCAAAGAAATTGTGCAAGTCCAAACAACCCTTATTTATATTGTTTTGTTATTGCTGTATAAACAGTGTGTTTCATGCAAAAGGTTTTGATTTGATTTGTATTTGACTTTTTCATAAACCATTAGATTGTAAAGGCAGCACCCACTTTGTTTTCCTAGTTGACAGCCCCTTTAATAGAGCTACAAATGTGACACATATTCAGTACCCAAGAATAGCTCTATTACTATTCAGTTAACTGGGGGTGCTTCTTTTGAGAAATTTAACAACTGATAAATAAGTCTGTGTTTTTACAAATACATCCTTTTCTTTAAATACACCTGTAATGGCTTCTCTCTGGTATGTAGTCATACTTTTGATGTTAAACTTACAATATATCCTTTTGAAGTTAATTTCCTGTACCATTTCTGGCTGATGTACAAAGTAACAATGTAAACTGTTACATGTTATTGGTTAGTTGGCATTACATGCTAAGGGAGACAACTAATGAAATCCAATAGATGTCACTATGACAAAGCACTCGAATATCTGATCGATCTGCCAAGGTGTAGATAGGGTTAACATATCAGAACCTTGGCTAACAAAGATGAGTGCCAGATAGAGTCCTATATTCAGTTACCTGTTTGTGGTTATTTTAACTCCCTGTGATCATGCCACACAATTGATACCTGTTCGGAAGTGGCGATCATTTAATGGGATTTCACAGACTATGTTAAATTGACCCATACAGATTTCAAGCTCAATCTCCACATAAAAAAATGGACCAATCATCTGCGTTCTGTCAGTTACTGTGAGTCTTGTCACATGGATACCATACATTATGAGTTGCTAATCTTTGCTAGTTTCACCAAATTGGGGAAAAGAAAATATAATGCTTATGATTAAGGATTTAAGTTAAAAGTTATAAACTTTGCAGAGAAACATAGTAACTGTGCCACAGAATATGAATTTAGTTTGTTTATTTTTCCAAAGTGCAACTTTGACTCACTGACAACAAGTCATTCCTTACAGGTGGATTTTGCAAACTACACACTTACTCATAAGAGGGTCAAAGAAAAATGAGCTTTTGCAACCCTAAAATGGGGGCAAGGGTGTTGGTGATGGGCATTAGTTGAGTCATCTTTTTTGAGCATATATGGTAATCACACTCTCCCTTTGATTTATTGGATTTTTCAGGATTTAAGGATAGTATTGATGGTTTTACTGTTGCAAATAACTTCTTCAGTGGCTTTACTGATATGTTGTTTTCACCTTCACTGAGGTCACTTATACTGATGTTTTTGCTGGCAAAACTCAAATATCTGTTTCAACAGCTTCACTAAAATTTTTCTGGAAAAACTCATTTTTCAACAGTAAAACCACCACTAGGGTCCTAAAATCCTTAAATACAAGTCTGTAATCCCCCAAGTTAAACTTGGAGCTATGGTGCTCAGTGGTTAGCATACCAGACTCATGACTGAAGGGGTGCAGGTTTGAGTCCGACCTTTGGACCAGCCTGTGTCAGCTAACATGGTGTATCCTTGGGCAAGGAACTTTACTCCAATTGCCTTGGCATTTAATAACTAACTTGTGTTGCTGTGTAACATGAAGAAGATGACTATGTTAGGTGACAATTTAGTTAGAAATTATAAATCAATGAATAAAATGAGTAAGTTTTGTGCATTTTTTATATCCTTGATGCTTTTAAAATTGGTAGGGGGATGCAAGCTGCCAGTGGGTGGGTAGGAAGTAGGCAGAACTATAGTCTGCAGAAGAAACTGAATTATAAAGGGGCCAGTTTAAGGGAGCTTCAGTTATCATGTGGTGATTAATATAAAAAAAATGATTTCAGATTATTAGGTCATGACCTATATTTTTATGACACAAGGCATGAAATTGTGTCAAATTTACCAGTCTAAGTACATAATTTGTCAGCAGTAGATCTTTTCTATGGAATATTACTTCTCACCAAGTTATGGCAGGAAAAACACATGATTAATTGTGGGCCATATTTTACATATTATTTGAACATATTTCATAAGAATGTAAATTTTCTTGATTAATTATTTAAAATATACTTTCAGCGTGCACCTCCCACTCGGTCTTTCCAGGGAAGACTTGCTCTTTCACAGCAATCATGTCGCTTTGAACTCCCTATGGACATGCAGCTTCTTGAAAGTAAGTTTGATTTCGTTCCCTTTGTGGCATTCTAAAGGGTTAAACATGAAATGTTAAAATGGCATATCCTAGCTATATATTGACAAACCTCCTTAACTTTAAATGCATGATAATAAACAACTTAATTTACATATGTAAAGTGTGAAATGCTACAGTTTATTAGGAATGTACTTGAACGTAAGTTAATGTATTTTTATTTTATTTGAAAAATTCACAAATTTTTGGATAACCACAGAAACAGTATCTGAGTTTAAGTGAGGACTCATGTTTAGCCAGGATGCCTTAGAGTTAGTAAGTCCACCATCAGTCCATGCTAGTCCATCAAAGTAATGAATACTTGTACCCATTTACACCTGGGTCAACTGGAGAAATCTGGGTTTAATGCCTTGCTGAAGGGCGTAAGGATCAATGAAACCATAGCCTATGATCCCATCTCTGCAGTGTCAACCAAATACATTGCAATATGCCACAAAAAAGACCAAATCAGAAACATGAATGTCTTGTCTAAAAATCTTAAAATATAGTAAAACCTCACAATTACAAAAACTAATTGCCCTGGGGAAAAGTCAGGTTAAATTTACTATTCCACACAACAGATGGGTATGACCAAATGTGGTTATGTTTAAAATGGAATGTTATCAGGGGGCGAGGTGGAATGTGAGTTTGTATGTACAATAATGTACTATAAATTTTACATTGTACATGATGAAGCTTCATAAATGTACAAATTATAACTGTTTACCATTCTGCTTATGATTAATACATTATTTACTTCTGTAAACTATATATGCAGTGACCCATATCAGCCATGGCATAATGTGTCAACAGATCAGGGTCATCGCTATTCATTTTGCTCATATTATTAGCAAGCAGCTTAGATCCAGATGTATCCCTTCATGGGTTTCTGTTGTTAACTGTTAGGTATGTAATGTACACTGGTTAATTTGCTTATAATTGATGGATTTCTGCTGTTCACTGTATAGGCATGTGATTCACACAGGTTTAAATGTTTGATGATGTTCCCTTCTGTGGGCTTCTGCTATTCACTATAAGGCATGTTGTACACAGGTTTATTTGATGTTTGATGGGTTTCTGCTCTTCACTGCATGTGTTGTACACAGGTTTATATGGTTATTTGTAACTGCCATTCGCTATTGGATATGCGTTGTACATAGTTTTATATTATAATAATATTAATAATAATAATAATAATAATAGTAATAATAATAATAATAATAAAGACTTTATTTAGAGAAGGTAACTGACAGTTAGTTACAGAACTAATCTACCTTGAGGCCTTCTATCTGTTATGTACAATATATACAGTATATACAACATGATGTGAAGAATCTGGCTTGACACTAAATAATTAAGTGATTTTAAATGTCAAAATATCAAGCCTAGAACACATGCACAGGCATCTGTGAACACATAAACATATATAAAATATAAAATATCATCCTGCATTGAAAAATTCAACTGTGAAAATGATGCAAAATTACAGAAAAGCAGACGGTATTTATTATACTAGAACTGTTCAGTTGTCTAAAGATTTCATCCATTTGAGACATTGATGATGAAAAGAAGAAATGCTCAGAACCTGCCTTATGTCACTGGGAATGTTGTTCCATACCAATGGACCAGTATATTGAAAACCTTTTTTAAACAATTCCTTCTTTGGCCTTGGTATAATGTAATTTTTACTTCTTATGGACCTTAAATTTGGAGTACCATCAGCATCTCTTTGGTGAAAGATATTGCTTAGATAGACAGGAATGGCTTTTCTGGATACTTTATACATCAATTTGGCCTTTCTAAGAAATATTCTTTCATGTATTGTTAAAATCTTTATATTATTCATTGTATCCTGAAATTGTCTATACATTGATCTAGAATTAAATGGCAAGCCCTCTTTTGGAATCTTAAAAGTGTTGTTATGTTTGAATTAGAGGTATTACCCCAAATTACATTACAATATTCCAGATGTGGCTGAATATAACTTTTATAAAAGATGACCCTATACTGAAGAAGAATGTATGTTTTGATTTTCCTCAGTAGCCAAAGATAATTAACCTTTTTGGAAACATGTTTAATGTGAATAGACCAAGTAAGATTGTTATCTACAATTACACCAAGAATTTTATCATGAGAGGTCATATTAAGGCTCACATTGTCAAATAGAACCTGGAGTTTGTTGCTATCTAACCTTGCTCATTGTTGCTTTGTAACTGGTAGGGCTTTTGTTTTTTCTGGATTTATGATCATACTGTTTTCCTTAAACCATCCTTTAAGTGTGTTTAGAGCATCTTGTAAGTTATTTTCAACTACTGTTTTGGTTTAACCCATCTCAGACAGTGTAGTATCATCTGCAAAGAGGTCAGTGGAAGAAATTGAAGTTCCAATCTTAAGAGGTAAGTCATTGATAAATAGATTGAATAACAGAGGTCCAAGGATATAGCCCTGTTGTACTCCACAGTTATCTTTTTACTTTGAGAAAGTTGACCATTTAAAGATACTTTCTGCACTCTATTGGTTAAGTTAAAGAAGTAAACCATTTATGGTTAATGATGTGCCCATCTTTGGGTGTCTGCTATTATTGTTACCCATGTGTTGTACACAGGTGTATATGGTCACGTGCTTCTGCTGTTGCCTGTTGGGTATTTGTTGTACATAGCTTTAAATGGTTGAGGATGATCCTTTCTATGGGTTTCTGCTGTTCACTATTAGGTATGTGTTGTACACAGGTTTATATGTACTGTCTATGAATTTCTGCTGTTCACTGTTAGTCATATGTTGTACATAGCTTTAAATTATTGATGATGTCTCTTTCATTGGGTTTCTATTGTTGACCATTCGGTATGTGTTGTACACAGGTTTATATGTATTCTTTATGGGTTTCTGCTGTTCACTGTTAGGCATATGCTGTACACAGCTTTAAATGGTTGATGATGTGCCTATCTGTGGGTACATTTCTGTTCTTCACTGTTTGGTACTTGTTGTACATAGCTTTTTAGGCTTTTTTGCTTTTCAATACACCCTCTTATGGGTTTCTGCTGTTCACTGTTTAGTATGTGTTGTACACAAGCCTATATATTAATGATGTACCTTTCTCTTTTCCAGCAATGAAGCCAGAAGAATATATCAGGAAACACTGTAAAATTACATCTAGACGCAAGACCTTGTACAAGCAAGTTTTCCTCAAACACAAAGACAAAACGGGGGTTATCTTACTTAAGGTATGCATAAAAAAAAATTCTACTAATAATATTCATATCATGTATCAAATGCAAGAAAATAGTGTTAATGGTGCTTCTCTTTCAACTTTTATATAGAAGCAGTGGAATTGAAGAATTCAGATTTGTGCCATTGATGTTAACTTTATCTCAGAAAGTAACATCTTTGGCAAGATATGAGAAAAGTCTGTTTAAAAACTCTGGTTGCTATGTAACAGTGGTTCCCAACCTTTTTGGGCCATGACCCTAATAAATATTTTTTCTGAGCCTCATGACCCTGTTTCCGCATTTTTGTAAGTTTTGCCACCTTAAAAAAAATCCTTGTAACTCTCTGCCACCATCCAGAAAATCCTTGTAACCCTGATTTGGGACACAACCTGGGGGTTGGGAACCACTGCTATACCAGATTAAATACTTTTATAAATGCAATGTTTAACCCTACATTGATTACTATAATATTGCAGGAGGAAAATGTTGCCAAACTCACCTAAACAAGTTATTCAGACTTCAGAAATCTATATTTAGGATTATTGCTGGTGACAATTAAACAGATGCCATTTAGGCATGAGACCAACTAAGAATAGTTTCAATTAAAGAAATGATATTTATGTCAAAATCTAAAGTGATATACAAAATTTAAAATTAAGAATGTCTTCATTATCTCCAGAATATTGTCTATATAAAGCAAGAAATTTATTTGCATTTTTATGATCAGTTTTGACAAAAATGCAAAAATTCAAAAAGCCCCAAAAGAATTATTTAAGAAAAGTTTTGCATATTCTGGCTGACTAATATGGATTATTTTACTGAAAATCAATGAAAAAAGCATGATCATTAAATACTTTTCATTAAAAAATACAAAAATGGCTAAATGATGCATCAATATGATTCATAATTTATGCATTTTTCTTTCTCATAATGCTTTGTTGTAAATACTTGTACATAGCAGAGGTTGACAAGGTAGATTAGTTTTTGTAAACTTGTTTGGTTACCCTTCTGAAAATAAAGACATTATTATTACAGGTAAAATCCGTTATAACATGATTCATTATAATGCGATTCCGCTTATAATGCAATGGCAGCATGGCTTCCGTTTTTTATTTAAGGTGACCTCTCTTTTTAACATCCTAAATACATGCTCTCAGAAAAGCTGATTATTCATATCCCTAGCAGTTTATTATATGATCAAGAGGTTAGTTAAAACTGATGACATTGAAATTTCACTGCACATTTTCTATGGGGAAGTTTTTCGAAAAACTTAATGCAATCCCGCTTATATTGTGATGTTATTCTTTGGACCCATAGTATCGCGTTATAATGGGTCTTACCTGTATTATTATTATTATTATTATTATTATTATGAAACTTTCATTTAAGTCTTTGACTGTAATTAGGATAAATCATGTTCTTTTCATATTATATTTACAATGTACTTCAGTGTGGCACAGTAGTCATTGCCATTCATGTGGAAATTGTTTCATAGTTTGATTTTTTTTAGGTTTTCATTACCTGTTCACAAATCACACAAATTTTGCTTCTCTAAATAAAAAATAAAAAAAAAGAAAATTGCAAAAAATGCTCATAACACTAAATATTTTAAAACGAGAAATTTAAACAAAATTAACTTGATGAATATTTTGTTGCAACTACATTTTTTTGTTGTTTTAATTCTTTGCCGTGTTGATGATTTTATGTAGGAGATTGTTAAAAAAAATGCTGAGGAATATATTCTTTTATGGTTGGCCATATATAGTCATTCATATGTCAACTCCACCTGCAAACAATATAGACCCTGATTGCCACTGCATAATTTGCCAGCAGACCAGGGTCTTTGTTGTTTGTTCTGCTGATTACCCCTAACAAACTGCATAAAGCCCAATCTGCCAGTACAGTATGCAATGGAAAATTGCATAGACCAATCTGCCAGTACAGTATGCAATGGCAAATTGCATAGAGCCCAATCTGCCAGTACAGTGTGCAATGGCAAACTGCATAGAGCCCAATCTGCCAGTACAGTATGCAATGGCAAACTGCATAGAGCCCAATCTGCCAGTACAGTATGCAATGGCAAATCTGGGTCTGTACCAGTTTGCAGTTGGACTTGCCTTATAAGTGAGTATGTATGGTATATTCTTTGCGGATACTTGGAAAACTTGTTGATTAATGAAAAAAATACAGAGCACTACTTAACAAATAAAATTCTATGTTTATGTAAAATCCACATAATAATTAGCATGGGTTACAGATGAAATCTTTGACTTGTTTTTAGACTATAATGATTATTTTATAAATGACATCCTTTTATGGTTTTCCATATACAGTGTATACTTATACATCGATTCCAACTACAAACAACATAAACCCTGATCTGCCATCACATAATGCATGGGCAGATCAGGGTCTATGATTACATGGTTTGTTCTGCTGATTATTCCCAATAATCTGCATAGACCCTGATCTGCCAGAGCATTATGCGATGGCAGGTCTGGGTCTGTGTAGTTTGCACTTGGACTTAGCTTCTAAGCAAGTATATATGGTACATGCTAGAATTGTCTATTTTGTGATTTCAGGATGTTGAGAAGTCACTTAAGGATGTATTGGTGAACACGATATCTTCAGAACAAGTAACTGAGATATGTGATGTACTGCAGTTAAACAACGATACTAAGATAGATCAGACCCTTTTCTCAGGAATCGCAGCATTTGCGGAGAGAGTTCTTTATCCCAAATTTGTGTAAGTTTAGAAATATTTTCTCAATATTTTTATGTAATAACTTATGATGTTAAAAATATTAAAATGCTTAAAGTATTTAGAAACAAGTTGAATTATTTATATATCTAAATACTGAAATTATTAAGTTTCATAAATTTCATAAAAAATGAGTACAGTGGTGATATTCTGTTCAATCCATATGGGAAAATATACAAATATGTTATCAGCCTGCCAAAAACTTTCAATAATGTTACATTTGGAAACATAAGATGTAACAGTGATACATTTTCTGATGCAATAATATTTGATTTTATATGTTAAATTTAAAAATAAAAACTATAAAATTGACCCATGAAACAACCCATGAGTGATGCAGTCCTTGCCTATATCATTTCTTCAGCAGAAACACTTGTATCAATAATGTTACATTTTTTAATGCTATTTGATAAATTAACATATTTTCCAAGAGAAATAATTTTGATAATTTTCTGGAGGGAATTATCAATTTTGTTTTTTCACTCAAGAACTTTTTCCAGTAGACATTGATGACACATTGACTAAAGACTTTCATCTTCCAGGTTGTTAATTGCTTGGTGCATGTCAACCTGTCACACAAGAGAACTACATTCAAATCCCACAATAAATTTTATTTTTTTAATTCATTTTTTCAAGTATGTTCTTTCTTACATTGAATTCGGAAAGAGAATTTTGTTTCTACTGATATTTTCAGTGTGAATATACCCAAAACAAAGCAGAACAAAAATGATAAACCGATGACCATATTATTAAGAAATCGGCCACTTCAGTCTCTTTCCATTGAAATTTAAATCTTTTGCAAATATGAATTGAAATTCATCTTAAAAGTTTTTCAATTCTTTTATAGCACGGAAGAAACAGCAGACATGCAGGAATATCAACGAGAAAAGATAGAATGTGCAGATTTTAGTGCTTTGGATTGGAAATTCCATGGAGTGAAAGTCAATGATGCTATGCACAGACTGTTGAAAATGTTGGCCTGATACTGATCATGTGTCAGTCATGTGACTTTCTACACTGATCTGTTAAAAGAAGGGAATTTTAGTGTTCAGTTGGAGCACTCAGGAAATTTATAAATTTTTGTGAAATTTACAAACCGTAGGGTGGTAATTTTTAGGTGAAACATAGGACCAGTCTAGTTATGATGAAGATGGAAAAATTTTAAATAGATGCAAGTCAAGACCATGGAGTGATAAATTATTTTGATATTTTAATTAATCAAAAATTAAATTAAAACCAAAGTATTATCACCATGGATAAAAACTGCATACCTACTATTATATTTTGTTGCTCTAGGTCATGAATAGTTTTTGATTCTATCGTCCAGACTCATCTGACTCATTTTGGCAGAAATTGCCTCAACAGCTTTACTTCTTTCTTAACTTTTTTTTTGTCCTTGAGAGATATGCACTTGAATCCATTTCTGTTACACTCATTATTATTTGATTTTCATTTTTAATCAACTTCCACTTCACTCACTTAAGCACAGCTCTAACACACCATATAAATATTTCAAAATGGATCCAACTATGAACAGATTGTCTTTTTGTTTAGCTTGCCATTGACACCCAGTTTAGGCACAGACTGTCACTCTTAAAAGAATTGTGATTCCATGAAAAGTGGTTAAAGAGCCCAATAAATAAAAAAATGCATCATCTTTTGATCCATCTTTCTACAATGAATTGTGGTAAAATAATGATGATGATTATGCAGGCTAATTATTTCATCATTTTTTTCCTTTAAATAGCAACTGTACAACTGTAAACTGCCCTACAAATATTCACTTTACCCTTTCTTTAACTGAAAAGAGAAACTTCGTTTCATATCGGGATGGCAATTTACCAGAAGAATAGAATGAGATTAAAATAATGCCAAGTAAAACCACTTTGCTTTGCTGATCAAAAACGTTAAATGTAACAGCAAGAAGATGATGTTTTTTGCACTTTGCACAATTTACAGAGCCAAGAGTCCTTGCTATCGGGCCTTTCACTTTCTGGTCATGGACTATCAGTTGGCAAACTACAGTTTTCTATACACTAGACTCTCAGTTTTCTATACACTAGACTCTCAGTTTTCTATAAACTAGACTCACAGTTTTTGGACAAATAAGACCAAGGACATTCATTTTCAAAATCATACAGAGAACTAACTTTAAATTTAAGTCGTACACTTAGGCAGTATGTAAAGGGAATGTTATTCTCTTTCAAAATCTCAAATCTTGCATGCATAAGAATAATTTTTTTGTTGAAATAGGATGAAGAAACTCATTGCTTTCCAAGTGACTACATTTATTGCATTTTGTTGCATTAATAAATTATTTTTTGTTAGAGATAATATACAGAATTTGTGATCAATCAAATTATAAATTACAAATTGAATCCATTGGATTCACTTTATGAAAATAATATGGATTTCAAGATCGCAGTCAGGATTAAAAAGCAGGAATATATTTTTTGTGGACGATGTAAAACAGTCTTAGAAAGAATAAAAATTTAATAAATTTACCAAACCCTTGTAACCAGCATTTGGATTGGGTAAAATTATATCATGTGACACATAAAAAGGAACTACTTTAACTACAGGGTTTTGAGGTTTCTACATTTAACTAGATAGTGACATAAGTTTACATTTACATATTTGTGATTTCAGATTTGTTCTGATTTTAAAAATTGTAAATTTTCACTTTGTTTTTGGCCAGAGCAACTCATAAATTATATAAAGGTTAATGGTTAATGACCCTATCATGTGCAGCTAAATTCACTGGAAAGTCAATGTAGACCGTTTTCAAGATCTCCAAAATGACATATATCAGTGTAAATGTATAAAGATGCATGGTTTCCAGATTCCCCTGATAATGTTTTGACTTTTGTACTCATGCACCCTACTGGTGTACTTTGATAATATTTGTAAACAACAGTAATTTGTTTCAAGAGTTTCATCACTATTTGTATAATTATTTGTAATTATAAGAATCAATCTTCCTATTTTACAAATTTATTGAAATCCTGAATGGTTGACAATCAATTACACACTGTATAAATGATCATAGTTAATTTTCAAACTTCATGACTTTATGAATCTTATAAAATCTTAAGTTCAGTTTTTAAGTAATATGACTGAAGACAGTGGAATAGACTTCATTAGACTTAGGGATAACTCTTTAAAATACAGATGCAGTGCTTTTTCTACAGCTTAAAGTGTAATCATAGGGCTTATTGGCATGTGAATATAATACTGGCCAACATAAGGCCAATTAGAAGTTAAGTACTAAATTTATCAAGATAAAGATTTCCAAGAAAACTTAAGGAAGGTAAATTTTTAAAAAAGAAACATATGCAGGTAGTACTAAAGGATATAAGGTAAAGATGTTTAAATTCTTTAAAATGTATATAAAATAAAAGATATGAGAAAAGCTTCATATGTACTACTTTAGAGTCTTCTGGTTGCATCACAGTAGTAAGAGTCCTCACAGTTATAGTCCTTGTGTTTCCAAAACTTACCTGTATGTTTTTTCAAATCTATTTAGTGTATGAACACTAACAATGCTCTGTGACTGGAACTCCATATGCTGACAGTGTGCATTTTGTACAAGAATATTTTCTGATATTTGAAGAGAATTGTTCTCTGTCTAATTTCAGCTGATTGCCTATAGTAGATGAAGTGTTGACTATCAGAAAATCTCTTGTTACGTGAGTGTCACTGAGCCAGTGTATCTGTACCCTTTCCAGCCCCCATATATGCACTTAAAAGTCGAGGGCAACTGCAAGCAACATAGTCTCTGATCTGAAGGGTTTATGTTGTTATACTACTAACAAACTGGATAGTTCCAGATCTGCCAGTGCATTATGCATTTCTGGATCAGTTCATTATACAGATCTGGGTCAGTGCATTATGCAGATCTGAGTCAGTGCATTATGCAGATCTTTGTCAGTGCATTATGCAGTTCTGGGTCAATGCATTATGCAGTTCTGGGTCAGTGCATTATGCAGATCTGGGTCTGTGCAGTGTGCAGTTGGCCTTGACTTATAAGAAATTAAATACTGTATCTATGACATCAACCTACAGTCATTTATATTGAAAAGTCACGACTCATTTCTGTCATTCAGTTACATGGCCATGTGCAAATGATGAATTCATAGTCAATACATCCTTGAAAGGAATATTAGATCTAAAATGTGGATGATCATGTAATTTGATTCTGTAATAGGGCTATTTTGTAAACTATTTATATTGTCCTTTATCATGTCTGGTAAATTACCATATATACTCAGTTATAAGTCAAGTCCAACTGTGAGCAACATATACCATGATCAGCTGTCACATAATGTACCAGCAGATTTGGGTCTATTTTGTTTATGCTACTGATTTCTCTAAACAAACAGCATAAATCTTGGTCTGCTGATGCATTTTGCTATGGCAGTTCTGGGTCTGTGCAGTATGCAGTTGTACTGGACTTATAAGTGAATGTATATGGTACATGAATTTTCATCTGAGAATTTCCATCAGTTATTATTAAAGACTGATAAATTCAATTCTTGACTCTTTTTTCTTACATTTTTGCATTCAAGTATATCTTTATATAGAATTCTGAGATGATTCTGATGCATGAATTTATTCAAAGAAATATATATATATATATATATATATATATATATATATATATATATATATATATATATATATAGTATATATGATCTTTACTTGTGTAATGTATGTACAAGACCGAGATTATATTGCTTCCAAACATATTGAATAAGTTAGTAAATATTATTTAATAATCTTCAAACTACCAGAGTTGCAATTCTTCCCATATTTATTTGCAATTGTAGTATATGCTGTACAGATGTATTACTTTTTGTTTTGCAATAAATAATAAATTGTTTTAACAAGAAAAAGGACAGGAAAATAAATGAGTTTATTTTAGGGAATGAAATGAAGTAGTCATTTTTTATTATGTGGATTTTTTTCTATTCATAACATTTTGATTTTAAAACTTTTTTCTTGAAATAATTTGAGTTTTAGCAGACTTAAGTATGATATGTAATATCTTTGATAGAAGATTTGAAACATGATTGGGCAATGTTAAGTTTATGCAAATCAATATAAGTACCAAAGTTAGAATATTAAGATATTGTCAAATTACAAATGGAAAATAAAAATTTAGAACAATTTTATAAGAAATGAGTGAGTTATAGACATATTTTTTTTCTGATAAAATAAAGAGCAGATAACTTTGTTCTGAACATTTAATTGCTGATGTTATTTAAGTAATTTTCTTGGATTATCTTTCCTTTCTATCAAACAGAGAGAATATACAAACCTTTACATTTACATTGTTTTGCTGTATATACTTCTTTTGACCTTTATTTTACCATGCGACTGTAATATTTTCAACTTTAATTTTCTTTTTACATTGTTTTAGATATTGTTCTAATTTTCTTTGATGCACTTTGAATATTTTTATGATAATTTATAACAAAGAGAGGGAGGGAGAGAGAGAAATAAGGAAATTTTGTTCAACTAGATCAGAAAATTGAATAAATTATTTTATATGACTTTTGAGCCACTTGTAATTTGTGAGAAAGTTACCCAATCTATTTATTAATGATAATGGAACTTGGATGAGGGAGTCACTGCAACTCAGTGGGTAGAGCAGTGGACTTGCAATCCAAAGGTTGTGGGTTTGATACCCACCCAGATCAGTTGCCTCAGTGTATATGCTGGGAAAGGCACATATCTTCCTTTTCTTTGTTACAATATACCTGATAATATGATAAAAAATCTGTTGAAACCACAGAAAAAAACAAGAACTTGGATGAAACAGACCCACTTGGCCACAGTTATCTGCCTGTTAGTCCATTTTTTTCTTTCTTTCTAAGATGTTCCTTGACAATGACACTGAACAGGAAATGAATAAACTCAGATAAGTAGAAATAAACACTGCAACAATATCGAACAAATAAGTTTTTATTACAAATTTTTGTGTTAAATATCTGTACACAATATTTTTTTGGGACTAGGTATTAATAAGAATATGAAACATAAATGCATTTCTATTTTAATCTGTTATAAGGTTTTGATAACATTACAAACAGCAATCATTATGATGCCAATATTTGCCTTTGAACTAATTTTAGTACTATCCGATACATCTTTCTACAGATATTGTATTCATGTAGAAGTTAAAGTTGTCTCCCTTAATCTGAACAACAGGTGGCATCAACTTGTGTATGGTAGGGCTGATGGTTACATTTTATGTTGATGTATTGGGATATTAACATTTTGCTCTGAATGTTAATCCTTGTTAATTACAAACTATGCAAAATTGTGAAAATAACCAAGAATTTTTATACATAGAGTACATTACCCTGCATGATCAGTCATCAGGATCGACTGATAAATGTGTCTTACAGATAATGAAAAAGTTTGTAATAGTCCATGCCTTAAGTTTTGTACTGGAATACCAAGAGTGTAAGCTGTAAAGATGGTAATAAATTTGTGAAACTGTAATGATTAGGTAACTTTACATTATTTGCCTATTCCTCTGCAAAGAGAAAGAAATTGTTTTCAAAAAATGAGGAGCAGCCAACCACAAAATTGAGCATTGCTGGAGTTTATTTGCACATCCATCAAAAGTCTGATACTTCCAAAGAACGCTTCTTTCTTAATGTACCTATCTGATGATGATCCCCTGTTTGATGGGAAGTCTGCCTCTAATTTTTGCAAAAGTTTGACCAATGTTTACTAAAAATACCTTTGCTGATAAAACTGACCCCTAATTTTCTGACAACTGTATTAGGCAGGCCTCATGGTCTTATCATGCAAGAACAACTGACAACTGTATTACGCTGGCCTCATGGTCTAATCATGCAAGAACAACTGTCTGACCAATGCATTAGGCTGGCCTCGTGGTCTTATCATGCAAGAACTACTGTCTAACCAATGTATTAGGCTGGCCTTGTGGTCTTATCATGCAAGAACTACTGTCTGTCCAATGTATTAGGCTGGCCTCATGGTCTTATCATGCAAGAATAACTGTCTGACCAATGCATTAGGCTGGCCTCATGGTCTTATCATGCAAGAATAACTGTCTGACCAATGTATTAGGCTTGCCTCATGGTCTTATCATGCAAAAAGTACTGTCTGACCAATGTATTAGGCTGGCATCATAGTCTTTGCATGTGAGAAATATTGTATGTGTAGGCATGGCTTATTCAATTTGTTTTTCTCCTCTATAATATGGATACACTTTGCAAAAAAAATTACTACTTATTCTCTGCAACTGGTTGTGAGAAAACTGGTGATGACATTGCATACATAAAAGGGATTAAATTGGATTGTCCAACTACATTGTTAATACTGCTCTAGTATACATGACTATAATGTCTATTTTACAGTCTTGGCACATGAATAATAACATATAGTAATGTAATATATTTCATGATGAGTTACATTTATATATTTTTGTTTCCAGTTAAAGTTGCTATAACAAAGAAAACACTATATGCATATATATATATATACATGTGTGTGTGTGTGTGTGTGTGAAAGGGTCTTTCTGAGGGTTCCATGATTGGCCTGTCATCTGCATCTCTTTACATTTGAATATTAATTGTTATATTAAAATGTCAATAGTCCAGTAGATAAAATAGAGATAAATTAGTAAAACAAATATTAAATTAATGAAAAGTAAAATAGAGAAAAGAATATCACACTATATTAAGTCAGTTTTCCAACATTATTTTTTTGCTCATTAAAATATCAGTATTTTCTTGGATCCTATATTTACGTAAGAAGATTCCTTATTAAACAATAATTTGTTCATACAGGGTGAAACCTGCTATAATGCACTTCATTATAACATGAATTTGGAATATAACATGGGTTTGTCATATTGCTATATATTTGACTGGCATTTTGTTTATTAACACCACACACTCATACATGTATTCATTGAATTTTTGCTCATTCATGCTTTTCATCAGTTCAGTACATAATGCATTCATAAAAATGTTTGGTCACTCTCTCTAGAATGTGGTTTGGTACATAATGCTGCTGGCAGTTATGGACCTCAACTATTGCATTATAACAGGGTTCCCCTATTCTGCAAAAATTTCATCCCCAGCCCTTTCTCTCAATTCTGATGCTGAAGTATTGATATGAACCATTTAAACAATGTTTCTAAGTATAGCTGTTATATAACTTGCCAAGATGAACCATAATCCAAAAATTTCTTCGTAAAGTCAAATTCACGAGCCATTCATGAGCAAAGAATTTTTAAAAAGTGTGTGTGTGTGTGTGTGTGTGTGTGTGTGTGTGTGTGTGTGTGTGTGTGTGTGTGTGTGTGTGTGTGTGTGTGTGTGTGTGTGTGTGTGTGAATTTGCTGACTTATTTCTGAGTAAACAATACTATGTAAACTGTAAATATGGTGATAACTATCACAATGCAACAAAAAGCTGCAAAATATCACAGTATAATAAGCAAATCACTGATAAAGTTGGATTACAGATATTTTAATGATGGGTAGAAACAAAAGATTCCGTTTTGTTGTAAAGTGTAAAGAAAAGTAAGATATGTCAATAATAATGAAGCAATATATTTCTTTAAAAGATCACAGATGCTGTGAATATAAATTAATCAAAATGTGTGTGTGTGTGTGTGTGTGTGTGTGTGTGTGTGTATGTGTGTGTGTGTAGACATACATATGCACTGTATTGTGAGAAAGCATCCCTTTGGGCATAAAAATGACATTCTGAGATTTGTGTATTTTAAAGGAACTATTTTTCCCAAATGCAATTTATTTCAGACAAATATCATGAATATTAATAAGAATACAATGGTTCAAATGCATACTATAATTACACTATTATCTTTGAAATTCTTTCCGTCAGTGTCAGTTTCTATGGTGACATATGGACCTAAAAGATGTTTTCTCACATTGTAGCTCATATACACAGAGAATCAAATGCTATTGATCCAGATTCTATAAGCTTCTACAAGATCAGTCTGGATCCAGATTACATAAGCTCCTATGACATCAAATCTGGATTCAGATTCCATAAGCTCCTAAAACATAAAATCTGGATCCAGATTCCACATGGCACTACAACATAAAAACTGGATCCAGATAACATAAGCTCCTACAACACTAAATCTGAATAGACATCACTTTCATATTTACTAGTGTATAAAGTGCACCCAAATGCAAACAGCACAGACAAATTTGCATGTACCCAGGAATATGTAATAGTTATATCACTTTTCAATAGGTCAGAGGTAATTAGGAAAAAAAAATCTATCCTTGTTAAGTAGTGATTTCAGGGAGTACATGCTAATATGAGCATAAATTTATATATGTCTTGTAAATGTTTCTGTTCACTGTAAAATGGGACCAAATTCTTTCTGACATATATGAATAACCACCTTATTGAAAGTAATGCATGGTTTCCCTCAATGACATCTGACCTATTCCAAAGGGATGTAACTCTTATGTTATCTCAAGGGAATGTGTAGACCGAGGTATAGACCCCGATCTGTCACTATCTGCCTGAAATCTTTAGTACAAGAAATGGACCCTGATTTGATGGTATATTATACAACAGTAGATTGGAGCCCAACCTGTCTGCATTTAGCTGCACGAGAAAATATTTCATGCAAGTGAACTATCACAGAACTAGGATATATGGTACCCACTTCAAGCCTATGAAAAGAAAATATCAGTCATAGAGAATGAAAAGGTTGCTGTAGATATACATTAAAATCTATGGCTAAAATCAGATCTTACTTCCAGCAATGAACCAATACAAATTTATGAGAATACATGTAACAACTTACTTGAAATTAGCTATAATGACTGAAGGCTATAAAATACAAATATTAATATGCTTTACATATCTTTATACCTTCGGATATATATTGTCATGCAGAAATTGTCAGTTATTTTCAAATAATTTCATCAAGGTTAGTGTGACAGCTTGTTTGAGTCCATAGAAATGGCAGTGGAATGATCACGCAAAATGTAAGATAAAAACAACATGTTATTTTAACTATTACAGTGGAACCTGTCTTGAAATACCACCCCTTTTCCCAAAGCATAATGGTCTCTCATGACAGGTCATAACTCTATTTGATCAATAAATCTGCACATGGAGAACCTGGTCTCTCAAGACAGGATTTACTGTATATTTATGCAATTTTTGTAAGTACCAAAATGAAGGACTTCACAATTTCTAGAATAAAAAAATTTCTATCTCAAGCATTTTCTCAACAAGAGGGACAATTTTTAATGCATAAAAGAATTGAAAATGTCAAATATTATCTGCAGTCTACAAAACAATATTGCCTACCATCTTTAAATAACACAGTTACCCTCTACATAAACAAGATATACAAAATCTACAAGAAATATTTACTGGCTGGAATAATATTCATAACATATATTATTCCATGATCTGTTCTACATGTAATGCTGACAACTGTTGAATAGGTATAGATGCCTTGGCTATCCCAAGTTTCCATGGTGAAGATGGAACTATATATAAGTGGGCGGTTTGGGAGGAAGAGAGTTGTTGAGCTGGGTGTAGGCCTTTTCTAAGTGAATCAGCTCCTGTAAAGAACAAATTAAAAATCTTTTATTTACTGGTTTCCAATAGCTGATAAGAATGCAAGAAATGTTGCATAATTTATTTAATACTATATCTGCTTTCTAGGCTCAAATCATGTTAAGTAACAAGAAATCTAAAGTTATGGTGAAAAAAATCAGTAAACATTTGAGAATTTAAAAATAATAAAGTTTTCTTTTTATCTTAAGAAAGGAACAATTAGATTTCTGTTTTGCAAACCACACATACCCTCAAATGCAGAGTAAAAAGTACAACATTTACAAATGATGTATGTGTACAATACTCTATGATTTTGAATGCAGTAGAAGTCATCCTCTAGGGGACAACTGGAAAGTTGATGTCAAAAGGTCATGGAATCCAGAGTGGCAATTTGATTGGTCAGTAAAAGATACATACTAAAAACTACCTTAGCAAGATCTATTTTATGTCAATTTAAATCAAAATCTGATTTCAGTCTGTAAATCTATGAACAAAAACAGTGGAGCCACAGTTTATCAATATATACATAATTACTCATATATCAATTTAACATTTGCAATTCTGTTGTCTTTTGACCATAGTGATCTTTCAGAAATAAATCTGTTTGTTACAGACCAATCAAAATGCTTCTCAGGATTGTGTAACCTTTTTACTGGCACGTTTGTAGCCCCAAAGAGTGATTCTCATGTTTCACTCAAAACTGTGCACTTTTCATGCCTGAATCACCTGTAATTTTATTATAGTTTGATGGAGGAGACATTCATTCACCTCCACTTGGTTTATTTGCTTGTCTCCATACAAGTTAGTTGAAAAATGTCATAAAAGGCAACATCCACTGGTATCTAACGGTATTCATTGCTCACCTTGTTGTCATATTGGCATCACAAGGGAAATTTTAGACTGGGCTATAGACATGGTATTTGGTGTGAATGCCTTCTAATTGTGAGTACAGGAGGATCAAATATAATAGATTATCATGCATTTAATGTTGTAGGCTTATTTTAACAAAGTACAATTTACAAGGAACTTTAAAGGGAAGTAACTGCAACAAATAAATTCAAATAAGCTGACTACATCTTCTCCAAGTGCATGTGGTACAGACAATACTAGATCAAGATGCCTCTATTGCATGCAGTGAAAATTTGATTCTTTCTTTTCTTTTAAAACTTAAAACTTCAACAATTATCAGAGAAATCCTCTTAAATTGTAAATAACCTTGATAAGGGGTAAGTAATCAATATGGGCATATTTAAATGGTTAGTCAAATTAATAAAGAGTTAGTGCCCTTTCCAAGCTTATAAAAGATCTTCACAGAACACTTATCAAAACCTTAAATTACTGAAAAATATATTTTCAAATATATTTTCAAAAGAACTAAGGAATTCCATAAATTTCTCAGACAGATCTTGCATTGTGAATAAATTCACTAAAAGAAATGCCATTACCAAACTTATTAAACAGTTTGAAAGAACACATATTCAAAACCTTAATGACAAGCGTATCTTAGAAAAACTTAGGAACTCCAACAACTCTCAGAGAAATCTTTTTGCATTGTTAATAAACTTGATAAGTAATAAGTGATCACCCTAGGCATAATTAAACAGTCTGCCTAATTAATGAAGAAGGAAATGTCCTTTCCAAGCTTATAAAACATGTTCACAGAACACATATTCAAAACCTTAAATTACTGCAAAATGTATCAAAGTGTTGAAGAGCATGTGATGTATACAAATTTATTTAAAAAATAACTTAGGGAGTCATACATGTCTCCAAGTCCCAACATGCATTGCATCATGTGTTGTTTTCTTCTTGCTATAGCTACAATTATACTCACCTGGGCCTGGTTTGTCAGTTCATTTTGGAGTTTGGACATTTCCACCATTTTCTTGGACATGACATTGCGGCTTCTTTTTTGCTGTTCCTCCATGGTGGCTGAGTTTTCCTGAGCCTCATTGAGTTTGTGGCTGAGAACACTGGCCATCCTTTCTTGGTCTCTTGTAGGTGTCATCACCTATAAAAATGTAAAGAAGAATGAATATAGAAAATCATAAATCTGCACAGTAAATAAATAAGTTCTATGATGCTAGACACAAAGGAGTTATTAAAAATGCAAGGTGAGTACTTGTAAACATAATTACCCTTACTTCATGGAGCATTTATGAGTAGCCAACAGTATAAAGACAGAAATCAAGGTATTCAAAACAATGGGAGTTGAAAGCTGAGTAAAGATATACACCATCATAGCAAACATGGGTAGGTCTGGACAGTATTTGAATCTGTTACCCTCTATATGTAAATCTTAAGAAATGATTCAGCCACCATGTGGAGAAAGGAAATATTACTTTCAGTACACTATTCATTAAGGATATCAGCATACAAAGTTTCAACAGTGTATATGTATTAGTATTAATGATACAGAGAACATATAACAAGTACAAATGTCATTCAAGCGTGAAAACTAGGGTATATTGACCTGGTTTTGGAATAGATGAGTTATTCTTCTCAAGCTACATATATATACTAATTTTCATAGGTGTACATGAAGTATGATCAAAGATATTGAGAGAATAATGAACAAAAAGTTTAAAACTCACAAGTCACTTAGGTGTGAAAATTAGGTCACTGGTGTTTGGTATGGCTGAGTTAAAATTTATAAGATGTATGCACAGCTAAATCTTCATAATTTAGGTGATATCGGGTCCCAAATATTGAGGGTGTCATGAACAAACAGCTGAAAATAATAAAGTCACTCAAGTATAAAACTTAGGTAACAGTGCTCTACTTGAGTGTGGTTGAATTACCCTCTTTGAGATGCATCAACATACCAGTTTCAATAAGGTCCAAGACATTGAAGGAGTAACGTCTGAAAATACAAAAGTCATTCACGCCAGACTCTCACCAAATTTTATTATTCTTGATAGGTTTGTATATAAAGGCTATGCAAAAACATAAGCCAGTAAACTGTATAATGGAGTTACAGTGACCTTTCTAGATAGGTATGATATTAATAAAAGTATAAAACTTAACCAAAGTCAGTGATATTTGCATCATAGTGACCTACTTTTGTGATGAAGGTCTAATACTAATCAAGATGCACCCTCTGATCAACTTTTGCATTTTCAGGTATATATACATGATGCAAATAACCTATGTGACCAAGAGCTAAGTGCAAAAACTTAACCTAAGACAATAAATTTTAAAATTTAGGCAAGTGACCTTCCTTTGTTGTAAGGGCATGGTACTAACACAGATGCAAACAATCATCTAGTATGATTCAAGCACAAACATTGCTAAAGAAATAAGCTTAAGATGCAAAATTAAATCAGTGAAGTGTGAAATATGGGTCACAGGTACCTACTTTTTTGATAAATTCATTGTACCAATGAAGATGCATCTCCTCACAAAAAGTTGGGGGGGGGGCTTCAGACATAATATTATCAAAGGAGAATTACAGTACATACAACTATAACACTACTACTACAACTATTGCTAATACCACTGTTGCTACCACTACTACTACTTTTAAATTGTGTCCAAATATATTTCAGCTGTAATTCATTTTATTTTTACTGTCCAAAAAAGTCAGAATGTTTTTGTTTAAGATATCTCAAACTTCTATACCGTCAACATAAAATGATATGGCTGATCTGATGAACATTTGGACAGTGGGTATATGATTTAGTGAATGTGGACATGGACCTAAGTCCATTAACTAAATGCAGTGGTTACATGATTTGGTTAATTTGGTCATAGACCTAAGTCCATTAACTAAATGCAGTAATTACATGATTTGGTTAATTTGGGCATGGATCTAAGTCCATTAACTAAATGCAGTGGTTACATGATTTGGTTAATTTGGACATGGACCTAAGTCCATTAACTAAATGCAGTGGTTACATGATTTGGTTAATTTGGGCATGGACCTAAGTCCATTAACTAAATACAGTGGTTACATGATTTGGTTAAATTTGGGCATGGACCTAAATCCATTAACTAAATGCAGTGGTTACATGATTTGGCTAATTTGGACATGGACCTAAGTCCATTAACTAAATGCAGTGGTTACATGATTTGGTTTATTTGGTCATGGACCTAAGTCCATTAACTAAATGCAGTGGTTACATGATTTGGTTAATTTGGGCATGGACCTAAGTCCATTAACTAAATGCAGTGGTTACATGATTTGGTTAATTTGGGCATGGACCTAAGTCTATTATCTAAATACAGTGGCCATGTATATCTATATTTTTATAACTCTTGGTACATGACTGTATCCATATTATGTGCAACTTTTGTTCATGACTGTAAATTGTAATGATCATCTGTAATCAAGGTATTAGATAACATAATTTTTGTAAATGGGCATAAAATTCCATTTTAAGATATTAAGAGTGTAGATTGCATAGGATTTTGGATATATATGTTTATGTAGGTGTTTATGATCATTATTAATAATAATAATAATAAAACCTATTCACACGTTTGGGGTAATTTTTCATTGGCAAGTGGGGTCAGATGGGTTTCTAGAAGAATTAAGTTATTTCCCATTGGATGGGTTAGGTCAGGTGGGTTCTTTAATGATGTGGGATATTTGTAAAATGTCACATAGCAAGTAGGTATAAAATGCATTTTCACCTCTTATGTTTGTATATAAGTGAGTAAGGCTAGAAAATTTTTCATTTTTATTTCTTTTGTTCTTGTTATAACACCAGTCCGCAGATGTATTTAATTTTGGGTTTAGATATTATTTGAGAGGAAACATTTGTTTACATTATTCATTGGAACTACAAAGTGCTCATTGGACTAAAATATCATTCTGGAACTATTGTGAATTATTCAAAGGAATTGTGGACAACGTCATTTTGATACAACAGAACTGTTGGCAGAACAGTACATTCAAGGATTTGGAGCTTATTTGGAACATTTGATTCTTTAGGACATGTGATAAAACTTTCAGAATTATTTTTGATTTAGTTCATAATAGTGTAAGTTCCTCTGAAATTTTTATTTCATAACTTTTATAATGAAATTATTTGTTAAGTTTTACAAAACTTGTTGGATTTACTTCTTTCTGTTACTTAGTTTATGGCCATAGAGTAATAACAGAAACTGGGGGCTCATCTGGGATACAAATTTTAGAAATATTTCATAAAAATTTTAATTGATTTTGAAATTTAAATTAACTTTTCTTTGGAATTTTCTTTGTTGCTGGTCTCTTGATTTCACATAGTGAAACCAACAAGTTTTCACAATGTCATCTAGGGTGGAGAGTTTTGTTTCCAATCCAACCCAGGAAGAGTTGGAGTGTTTAAAGAATGAGAGTTGCTGGAGCTTGCCAGCTACTATTCTTGTTTGGATGTAAAACCATCTTTGTTAAAACAGGAAATTAAATATATTTTGGTCCAGTATTTGGTGGAAAAGGAAGTTTCTTATGCAAGTACTTTAGGATTAATTAATTATTAATTAATTAATTCTATCTAATGAAGTTAAATACTGAAATTAAGAAACCAGATTGAAATAGAATTAAGAAAACTTCAGCTTAAGAAAGAAATGATGGAAATCCAAAATCAGAAAGAGGAAAGAGAGAGAAATGTAAATTCAGAAAGAGGAAATAGAAATTTGAATTCAAATTAGGAAAGAAGAAAGATAATGAGAAGAAATGCAAATAAAAATGCAAATGCTGAGGAATTTCAAATTTAGGAAGGAAGAAAGGGAACAGTGGCAAATGCAAATGGAAATTCAAAAAGAAGAAAGAGAGATGCAAATAAAATTGCAAATGCAAAAGGAAGAAAGAGAGGTGGAAATGCAACTGAAATTAAAAGAATTAGACCTAGCAAGCAGAAAGCACTCTACTCACAAAAGTTCAGGTTTTGATGTAACCAAAAATGTTACATTAATACCCCCTTTTAAAGAATAATATGTAAATCAATATTTTCCACATTTTGAGAAAATAGCTGAAACTTTGAAATGACCAAGAGAGCACTGGACTTTGTTACTACAGAGTATACTTAATGGCAAAGCTCATGAAGTTTATACTTCACTATCAGTAGAAGCAAGTACTGACTATGATTTGTTCAATGAATGTATCTTGAAGGGTTATGAGTTGGCACTTGAGGCATATTGACAGAGGTTTAGGAAATGTATAAACAGAAGATAGCCAAACCCACGTTGAGTTTGCTAGGGAAAAAGACAACTACTTGACAGGTGGTGTGCATCTAAAAAGATTGATAAAGATTAGACAAACTTGGACAACTCATATTAGTCCAAGAATTCAAGAACTGCATCCACAGTGACCTCAAGACATATCTTGATGAACACAAAGTAGACACTTTGGAAAATGCTGCCTGTCCAACTGGCAACTATTCTTTGACTCACAAAGTTTTATATGTCAATATGTCTTCCTCTCAGCAGTTTTTATTAAGAAACCAAATCAGTGTCATTCGAGTACTTGCAAATCTCAGTCTGGCACAACTTATAAGAATCAAACTTTCCATAAGACTGATCAGAAATCCTTATCTCTTTACCATATTTTGAGACTGGTATGTGTTTGATCAAGATATTTTCATCACTATTCACTGAGATAGTAAAAAAGCAAGCTACTGTCTGAATTTTCTATTTTGGTAAGGGAATACAGCTTCAAAAGCATAAGACTAAAGCAGGTATGACTAGGTATTTCAAATTCTATTATTACTATTATTATTATTGTTATTATTACTATTATTATTATTGTTATTACTATTATTTAATTTACCCTTCTGTTAGCTGAAGAGTACAAGCTGGGTTTTGAAAGATCTGGTACAGAACTGGAAAAGGCAGCAGACTTTGTGCGGCGGAGGGCATTATTCTCATCCTGTAGCTGTTTGACCTTGGCCTGAAGATGCTGTAATGACTTGGTGTAATTTGTATCATCATTAATGTTGACCTGCTTTCCCATCATCTTTGACTGATTCTGAAATGAAAAAAACCCCCAATAACTTGTGTACTTTAAAAATTCTAAAAGTAAGTCTGGGCTAACTTTCTTCATTAGAATTATTTCCTTATTATAACAAATGAATTGAAAGAAAAAGGTTTTTTTCTTGTAATGCTATCAGATGGCTATCTTCAAACTTGAAAGTATTTCCTTAAAACATATTGATGGTTCCCATTTATTTGTTCTTGGAAATGAAGATGTTCAAAAACTATTATTTAAACATTTTTCAATTTAAAATGACATATAGAAGAAGCTGCCAGAAGAAATGTGGAGGTGTTACCTCCCATCTACTGAACTCCTAAAGGAATGTGGAGGCATTCCCTTCTATCTACTGAGCTCCTGAAGGAAGATGGAGTGTTCCCTCCCATCTGTTAAGATCCTAAAGGAATGAAGAGGTGTTCTCTCCCATTTACTGGACTCTGAATGGAATGTGGAGGCATTCCCTCCCATCTACAGAGCTCCTGAAGGAATGTGGTGCTCCTATACTCTCTCTCTTGACAAAAGTAATCAAGTGAGAAGGGAAGATTGGCAACCGAGATCGAAACAGAACAAACCAAATACATCCAGAAACCAAAACAGAGACTGCCGGGGATATGCAAGAAGGAAAAACAAAGACTGTTAGAACCTTGAGACTGTTTGTTAACATGGAAATATAGTCTTTATGTTTCTGACTTTGTGATAAAATCATAGTGTCCTTTAAATAGTTCTCACATTACTGTCTTAAATAAGGGATTATCTTTTAGTCTCTTCACTAAGGAAATTAACCTCAGTCAAGTTTATAAGAACTTAGAAAACTTTGTTGACATATACAAATTAAATATTTCTTCCATGATTCATAAAAACTGGATGTTGAGATGACCTCTTACGAAGAAGAAATAGTGCTTCACTTCTGACAAATAGTATGTGGGTGGCACCAACCAACAATAAATATACTCAGGTCTTCTGGAAACTTGTGAAATGTCCTCATTAAAATTCAAACAAGAAAGGAATCACTTTAATCTCACAGCAGAGAAGAACAAGTCCTCTTTGAACAATGCAATAACAAAAAGAATGTTATTAAATGGTTGATAAAGGCTCTGTTTACATAATCATGAACACTCTTGATTGTAAAGAAGAACTACTGAGACAGTTAAATCATAAGAATTATTTGATTAAATTAAGGAATAAACTTACTGAGATGCATAATAATGTGGTGAAGGAAGTAAACTTGATGATAAACCTTTTTCTGACTTAACAAATGACAAAGTCCGCACACAAGATTCTTTGTTCTTCCAATGATATAAAAGTAAAACCTTATTCCCAGGAGAAAAAAAAATTCTTGGAAGCCAATCATTAGTGGGAATAATTCATGTACTAAAAAATCAGTATTTTAATTTATGAACACATCAAACCATTTATCAAATCTATCACCTTGTGTATTAAAGATACCATGGTAGATTTTGTCAATTAAATTCAAGCTAATTAACAACTTACTGGATGAGTTAATTTTGGTCGCCAAACCATGAAGGGTTGATAATAGTCACCAAAACTTTAGCTGCCAACAAACCCTAATATCTTCCCTCTAATCAAAGCCCTTTTAAACTGGTGTTACAATGCAATAATTTTACTGTCAAAGTTCCCATTATGTACAAGTTGGTGGTAACCATGGGAACCAAAGTTGCCCCATCTTATGCCAGTATCTTTATGGCCAATGTAGAACAAAAATTGCTGAACTCTTTTTTTTTTTAAAGATTTATAGATGCTATTTTTATTATCTAAACTGGAACCAAATTGTAATTTAACAGATTCTATTGATATTGTAACAGTATTCCAGATTCCATTCATACTGTAACAGTATTCACAAGAACAGGTTTACAATGGAATACTGTAAGGAAAAAAACATCATGTTCCTTGATAAAAAACTATCATGCAAAAATAAGAAAATATCATTTGATCTATATTGTAAACCTACAACTAAACATTGCTATTTACACTGTGATTACTATCACACCTTTTATTGTAATGAGTCAGGTCCAATTGTCAACTATTACGTATTAAACATATCTGTACTAAACAAAAGGACTTTAAGAAGCACATATCTAACTTCATCCAATTTCATGAGAACCAAAGCTACCCATTTCAAATTCTGATTCAGGGTTTAACTAAAGCAAAACATTCTGATCTACCCAATCCTATTCACAAGGGCCATAATTCTGGCTGTCTTATAACAGCTATATTCACATGTGTTAAAGTTAATCATTTCTCTAGTGTGCAATATGGTACCTTTGGTCTATTGTCAGCTTTACTTTGCCAGACACCTCCCAAGATCCACCAAAATGTACACAGAGAATCAGTTTGAAATGTAGCAACTATCTAATAAGAGCTTGGTTTTCAAGAAAACACCCCCGTTTTATGGGTAAATCATTCACAAATAAAGTACTGGAATGCAACACAGTCAATTGCAAATTCATTTTGAAAATGCATAAATCCAAAATCTTACAAAAAGTTTACAATCCTCAAGAACACATCCTAGTTAAGAGGTCAGTGTACTGCACATAACAATGTGACAAACAATAAGTAGATGAGACAGAAACAGAATTTCAAGTGAGAATAAAAGAACACCCCAATCATATTTTCAAGAAGGATACAATGGTATCTTAAAGAAGGATACAATGGTATCTTAAAGAAGGATACAATGGTATCTTAAAGAAGGATACAATGGTATCTTAAAGAAGGATACAATGGTATCTTAATGCTTCAATCTGATTAAAATCAGATCTCCACTGTTATACATGAAGAGCTGAAAGCGACCACTTAGGGGTCATGTTCTGGTAACCTATGTTATTACCATAATTGCTAATTTTATCAACCAATCAGAAGCAGTCTTATATCTTCATGTTTAGAGACTGAACAGTATGGATGAACAGCACGAATGCATACCTAACGATTTGATTCACTTTCAGATTTTTTAAAGCTGCATTTCAATTGCCCGATTCAAAGGTCACTAGATCATGACCCTTAAGCAGTCATTGTCAGATCTTCATGTAGGACAGTGGAGATCTGATTTGAATCAGATTACATAACATAGGTGTTTTGTCTCATCCATACTTATCTAGTGGCAACATTAAGCATGGATAATATAGAGAATATACTTGGATACAACCAGTCCGCTCTATTGGTCTGAGTGATTAGAGCATCCGCCTCAGGTGCCAGAGGTAGCGGGTGGAGGGAGCCAAGTCATACCAAAGATTTATAAATATGGTACTTGCAGCTGCCTTGCTTGTTGCTCAACATTAAGAGGTTAGTGTTAGGACTAGTTGGCCTGGTGTCAGGAAAATGGGACTGGGTGGGATATGATGCTAAATGTCTGCAGCGTGATGCCCAGTGCTAGATATTGCTATAAACTACCAAACTGCAGACATCATAGTGATATGGCTAAAAATGTTAAAAGCTACATTAAAAACACACACACACACACACACACACACACACACACACACACACACACACACACACACACACACACACACACACACACACACACACACACACACACATGGATACACCTATTGCATACTCTGCATCTGACACTAATCAACATCTCTGTTTAAATAGGAGTCCGGGCATTTTATTTTATTACACTGAGATATAGCTGATCTTTCTTTATTCTTTTATTAAAGGATCCTGTTTTGACAATTGATTTCTTTTAAGTTCAGCTTTAAAAAATAAGTACAATCTATAAATTCAAAGTCTCACTTGCAGCATGTGTCACTACAGCCTTGGTAAAACAATATTCACGACCCACCCCAACTGTGTCCATGACCATTGCCCCTTTTGACCATTCCATTCCTACCATATAAAAACCTGATAATAATCCATCCAAAGATGGAGAAGATATAATTATTTTGTAGCCCCTCCTCCACCAGCTCTTTAAATTTTTCATCCACAGATTTGTCTTTGTACACTGATGTACTCTTTATAAACTTGGTCTGATAATATCCCATTAATGGAAAAGAGTTATGGTCACTGGAACAAATAACAAATTAGCCACTGTAAACTTGACCTTTGACCTTCTGACTCAGATCATTACAAATACATTTTTCATGCCCCAAGATGAACTTTCTGCAAAGCCTAATTAATTTTTTCATGAGAACCAAGATATGACAAGATTAAAAAACCTGAACCATTGACACCGAACCCCCTTACACAACTGCCCCCTTGTGACCTTGAACTCTGACCCTATTTTAACAGTCTACCATTATGAATGTTCTTTGCCTTCTGATAAAACTGAGTAATATTTGATATTGACTCACTGATGTAAACATGAGATACTGACCTTTACAAATGTTATACTTTAATTAAAAGTACACTAGATCAATTTGGATGTACACTGACTGCTACATCTCATCTTTATTTTGCAATATTTGTCCCAGGAAAAATTCACATAGATTTAATCTTGAATATGTCTGGTTCCAGCAGAATAAAGTTTATAATAACAAACCAAATACCATACCATGGCAAGTTTGTTGATTTCCCTTTCCAATCTCTCAATTTCTCTCTGCTGGTAATCAGTTTGTCGAACACTCTGTGGGCGATATTTATACTGGTAACCATGGTGACTGAAAATTGACAGGTATGTTGAGATTAGTAATTAATTGTTACTTGTAAATCATGAATATAACAGCATATTTATCACTAAGCCCTGTTGATCAATTTTTCTTTCTTAAATGCTGATATTTTTTATTATTCATTTTAAATGATGACAGAGTTTGTACATAACATTTAGTACATATAGAGGATGAAAAAAGATCCATTACCATATATACTCACTTATAAGTCTATTCCAAATGCAAAACAACATAGACCCTGATCTGTCATCACATTTTGTGCCAGGTGATCAGGATCTATGTTGTTAGTTCTTCTCATTACTCTTAACAAAACTGCAGAGACCCAGATCTGCTGGCACATAATGTGGTCTGTGAAGTAGGACTTCACTGATAAATGAGTATATACAGCACATTTTTTCTTGAAAACAATATTGCAGTATTGTTATTTAAGTAAAACAGTATACTGTTTTAGTGAAATCCATGAATATTCTCCTCAGTTCTTTATTAGAGCAAAAAAAGAAAGACTTTTTGTTTTACAAAAGTGATCTGGAAGCAAAATTCATGCTTTAGGTGATAGATGAAATGATAGAAACACTATATGTCACATGCATAAGATAAAAGTTAAAAAAGTTAAATTAACAAAAAATAAATGGCATGCAAGAATGGGTTTTAAATGAAAGAGAAGAAGAGTTATTCCCCTTATACTTACAGACTGGCAACATCATTGTCGGGCATGTACAAATTGCTATGGTACTTGTTTGTTGACATGCTCTGCAAAATAATAGGTCACAGTCTTTCTATTTAGTTTCTGAAGTTGATAAACGTATTCAATTTAACATTCAGAGGTGAAATAAAAAGTTTTTAAAAAAAAAACATGTACAGAATTCATGCAAAATGGTAAGAGCCTATGTGGAATGTATTAGTGTTCTCTGGGTAGGGAAAGAAAAGAAGATTGGGACCTTGAGGATTTTGAGGGGCATAGGGATGGGAATTCTCGATTTCTACACTGCAAGAACAATGATGGTGTTATGGGAGATTGTAGAAACAATGTTATGCTATTTTCTCAACAACAGGCTATTGGTCACGATGCTGAAATCTACTTTATGGCCAACTGCAAGAGAAGTATGCCAAGAAATCTGTGTCAGCAAGACATTTTCTTTAAAAATTTCACCCAATTCTGTTGACTGCATATTTCATTAAAACAATTTTTTCAAGGTATTCCTGATTATTTTATTCTGTCTATATTTAATGCATATAGGCAACATTTGCCCAATACTGAAAGGCCTTTATGTCAAGGTGCTTTCTGTTTAGCAGTTTTATTTTGATAAAGTTATTGAAATTTTTTTTCTTTTTTTTATATTTCAGCATTATTTGCATAAATCTTAAAGGTGTTCAAGCAAGGATGCTTGCTGTCAAATGCAGTAAATTCTGTTATTAACAGCAGCCACATTTGGTGGTGAGTTAACATCACTGGTACAAACTTAAAAACCCTTTATGCCAGGACGCTTTCTGAACAATGATCACAGTCTGTTGAATGCTTTGAGAAGACGGTCTTTAAAGAATTCTTCATTTTAGCAATGGCCATATCTCATTTTGAATTGGCCTCCTTTGTAATAAAAGCCCTTAATGCAAAAAGTGTCATTTGTGAAAAAGTGTCAAAAGCTTTCTAAATTTTAGTACAGTGAAACCTGTTATGAGAGACCGCCCCTTCTGCCAACAAAAAGCGGTCTCTCAAGACAGGTGGTCTTTCATAGCAGGTTTGTACAAAAATACCAGTTTCCAAGGTCCAGTTTCAGAACAATTTCAAGAAAAATAACCACAATCACTGTACATATATTCTATTCTTTATTAGTAGTTGTTGTTAAATATTGTATGCATTCATCTAAAAACAAAATTATATTGTAATAAAGATATACTTCTATCATTAAACATGAAATCACATTTACATTTGACAATTACATATTTTAGCATATGAAATCGTTTCTGAATTACTCGTTTTCCTTTATAACAACCTAAATTTGTTTTACTGACATTTAAACCACATTTTTGCGAGTGGTCTGCACTTTTTCACTTCTTTCAGGTACAATAATTATTTTCTCTAGTCTTAAAATTTGTCTCTCTTTAGTTGGAGGTTGGTCCATTGTTATTAAAATTCTAGGTGTTAAAATTATTAGTGCTCAGTTGTAATATCAAACGTAAAGATGGTGGCTGTGGGAAAATGTTAAAAATCTATACATGTGTATTGCATATCTAACAATTAATGAAATAAAAAGAAACAATTATCTCATTCAGAAACAGGACCATTCACTCAGTGACAAAAGTCAATGGCTTCTTTCAAAGATAACATACAGGGATTAACTCTATAAGCAAAGTGTGTAACCCGGTCGCACCAACTTGAATAGACGACAGCTTTGTGACTGGGATGTCATCACTTAACATGGGGGGGGGGAACACACATCACAAGTCTTGAGCACTATCAGTCAAGTCCCGCAAATGATTCTCCCTTGCTGGTTTAATAGACAATGACCTTATTCACCCCTGGCAATACCGATTAACTCGAGACAAACAATATACCTGACCACTATGTCAACTTTGACACTTCAACAGCATTTCATGACATGTACATTAGCCTGGTTTACGGACTATAGCATCTATCACCGGTAGCAACAATCCTTTTTTAAGTATTCTTTTAATATTTGTTTTTGATCAGAACAATCGATGCTAATCAAGCAGTCATTGTAATAATTGATTACATAAAGGTAACTGGTGTCTGTCAGTTCTCGCGATACAGTCGTCATAGGGATGCCAGGTCCTACAAAGGCCGAGAAGCAGGTTAATTATGGGAATAATTAGTCTGGTTCCCTGCTTTGTATACTTTCTGATTTCCTCACCCCTATACGAATAACGGAGAACAACACAAGGAGCACACGAAGCAGGGAACCAGACTAGGAAATAATCTCCATATATTAGTCTGGTTTACGACAGAAACTTTAAAACACTACCAGCCAAGCAAAAGAAAAATCAGAGATTGGTAGCCAGCCTATTTTTTTAATTTTTTTTTTTTTTTTATATTTGGAATGGTATGAGCAGTCATTCTTACAGGGATTAAACAAAGGTTGGTGGAGTTTATCCTCGTTTTTTGCGATGCGGTCATTCATAGCAGTGTCGAAATGCACATTTTGCCAAGATATCGCGGTTGCTGGTCGCGTTCAGCAGGTGGTCGCTCATAGCAGAGAGTTTATGTAATAAAATCGATCCATGCATTACGATTGTGGTCGTACATGACAGGTGGTCGCTCATAGCAGAGGTCGCTCAAAACAGTTTTTACCGTAACAGTGGCTATATTTAATGGTAAATCAGCATCATGTGTATAAAATTGAAAGTCTTTATTGCCAAGATGCTTGTGGTAAATTTTGCTCAAATTTTCTTTTTGAAGGATTTTAATTTTATTTTTAATAATGATGGTCGATTTGGTACCAAACTGGCATTAGTACCAGTAGTACAAAATCTAAAGTCTGTTATACCAGGAAGCTTTCAGCCAAATTTGGTCAAATTCTGTTCAGCATTTTTCAGAAGTCATTTAAATGGATTTCATGTTTTTAGTGATGGTGGACATATTTAAATGGTAGACTGACATTATTTTGTACAAACCAGAAAGCGCTAGGCTTTCATTCAAATTTGGTCCAATTCTGTTTAGCAGATATGATAATTAGTCATTTGAAAGTTTTATTTGCAGTAATGGTTGCCCTAGTTGATGGCAGACTGGCATCATTTGTGCAAAGTTGAAAGCATTTCATTTCAGATTTGCTCTCTACCAAATTTGGTTGAATTAGCAAATATTGGTGGATGCATGACAGAATGCATGATCAACAACATATGATGGTTGCAGGGCCATGCCATAAGTTCATTTTGCCTTAAGGGCATATGAGCTAATAAATTGTTTTACGTTATTATACCTTCATTCAAAAGAAAATTAAATGCCTCTCCAAAATACCTATTCTAAAATGTTATTTTGTTTTAAAATTCATTTCCAAATTCTGTCAAAATCAAAAGAAATATTTAAGTTTCTTGAAAAAAGTCAGTAATCAGAATGTTTCATTTTTCTACCTTCACAAGTTTCTTCTTTAATCTGTCTATTTCTTCATTCTTTTCTTTCTCCATCTGTTTCTTCAAATTTTCCACAGCACTGTCCTATGGACAGGATATAGAAGTGTATTAAAACATCACAAATTGCAAAGATATTTTACTCCTCAAAGTGTGTGAGAATTGTCTTTGTGTCATAAAACTCACAAAAATGGTGTGAATAATAATAATAATAATAATAACAACAACAGTATTACACATTCTTTGTTTAATGAGGGTAGCTCAGTCAAAATACAAACATATCTAGTTTGCCTTAAGGTCCTCCACTAATTTATTTTTCTATGTATCAGAAAGTTCTAGTTCAGGAACAGGAAGTTGCATATTGATTGGCCATCTCTAAACTGGAAATGAAATAACAACCATGTTGAACACATCAACAAAATAATAGTCTGTGATATGTACTGTACTTGCACATAGGTCAAGCAAATGACAAAAACATGTGATGTATAACAAGCCATGCACAATGCATATTTCAAACATGAAAGATAATTCCCTTTCAAAATTTCAACTGATTATTCTGTTCTTACATGTGCAGGCAAAGAGTTCCATCTCTGCTCCTAAATATTTGAAATGACACTTAGTGGTAGGTTTAGTAAGTTACAAGTGACTTCGTAAGGTTGATCTTAAAAGTAAATGGCCCATGATTATTGTCCAAATGGTCTTTCATCTTTTCATTACTACCATGTGCATTAATTAGTGCCTAATTAGGTGATAATTGAAATATTAATTAGATAGGAGCAATCAATATACATTGTTTACATTGAACGACTACTGGCGATATATTCCAAATAATTGTTTTGTTTAGCCAAAGCTTTCTCACAAAGTGAATACATCAGATAATGCAAGCCACAATACACATTGGCCATTTTTGTATGAGATAAAAATTCAGAACAGAATCACTTATTTATTAGAAAAATCGGTCCTATTTATGTGAATTTCTTTTGTTTCAAAAGACTCATCATCACTCTCATATGGTTAAATAAAAGGTTCATATCTATTTAAAGTTCTCTTTTGATTTACAAAGAAATTCTGAAATAAAAGTCAGAATTCAATAAGGGCTTTATTCTGATACTAAAAATCTATAGTTCTAGATCAAATTCTATAATTGTAGTAAAATCTCAAAGGCACAACTCGGCAAGAATGAAAATATACCAGATTAGTAATTTATACAATCAAGAAGCACACAGATTTGAACATAAAACTAATATCTCAGAGACACTGATAGAAACTGAGATTTTATTTGTTTTAATTTCCTAAACATAACATAAGCATATCTACCAAATCTACCAAAATTAGTCAATTAGACAATGTTGACTCCCCAGGAAATAAACAATTTCCTGGATTAAGTTGTCAAGTTGTATTAGAACAATTGCTTGTTACTGGAATTAATTCATTCACAATCTTGAGAAAATTTAACATAATCAAGTTAGAAAGAAAAACACGAGTTAACAAAGCTTACACAACAATTTATAAAACATTCAGGCATTACAAGCAATGAGGCTAATCTGAACAAAATGAAACAATGGAGTCTACAGCTGGAGATGTGTTCATTCAATTCTAGTACAGTGATTCTCCTCTTTAAGAGACTCCTGTTAAAGAAGGCCATCCTTTTATAAGGCCACCTTTCAATGCAAAAAGGAGGATGACTGTACTACACTATAACCAGATTTATTCATCTATAACATTCAACCATCGACAGTGCTCAAGGCCCAGAAATCACAAAACTTATGAACTTGAGATTTGTGTCAGCCAATCACAATGTTGTATTTTGAAAGTTCTCTTTTCTGATTGACTGATAGTGGATACTCAATGTTTTAGACTCAAACATAGAGCTTTGTGATCTCCAGACCTGATCTGCCTTCACAAAATGCACTGGTTGATCAGTGAACAGCACATATATGGATATGTGAAGTACACTACATAAATGCAGATATTGGCAGACACTGGTTGCATTTGGTACTGTAGGTGTATTTGGTACTTACTATACATCTGTTACTATACAGGGGTAAAATACTGTATGTGTATCTTTCATGTTAATATACAGGGGTACAGTGCTGTACAGATATCTTTCATGTTAATATACAGGGGTACAGTGCTGTATATGTATCTTTTATTTTAACATGCAGGGATAAAACACTGTATGAGTATCATTCATGATAATCTACAGGGGTACAGTATTGTATTTGTATTTTTCATGTTAAAGTACTGTATGTGTATTAGTCATGTTAATCTACAGGGTACAGTATTGTATTTGTATATTTCATGTTAAAATACAGGGATACAGTACTGTATGTGTATTAATCATGTTAATATTCAGGATCACAGTACTGTATGTGAATCATTCATGTTAATCTACAGGGGTACAGTACTGTATTTGTATCATTCATATTAATCTACAGGGGTACAGTATTGTATGTGTTTCAATCATGTTAATATACAGGGGTACAGTACTGTATGAGTATATTTCATGTTAATATACAGGGGTATATTATTGCATGTGAATCATTCATGTTAATCTACAGCAGTACAATACTGGATTTGTACCTTTCACGTTAAAATACAGGGATTATGTACTGCATGTGTATGAATCATATTAACCTACAGGGGTACAGTAATGTATGTGTATCATTCATGTTAATATACAGGGGTGTACTGTATGTATATCATTCATATTAGTATATAGGGGTACAGTATTGCATGTGTATCTTTCATGTTAATATACTGGGTTAAAATTCTGCATTTGGATCTTTTAAGATGAAGCACAAGTCTATATATGGTAATTACAGTAGATTATGCTATGAAGGATCCATGGAAAAGGCTAACTACATGAGAAAAAGGGTTGTAGTCAGGGGAGATAATACTTAAAAGAAGCAGTACAGGGAAGAATATTGTGAAATGTAAATTCTACTTATGCCCATGGGCCACTGGTGACCAGATTCTTGGTCCATGGATCAAATGAATTATATAATACAATAAACTTATCTAAGAGACTACCTGTTTTGAAAGACCACTTTTGGGGCTAAAGGGGTGGTCTTTCAATGCAGAGTTTATTGTCAATGAGCCATGATTACAAAGCCTTAAATGCAGTTATGCGTGTTAGTACCTTTTCCCGCTGAAATCGTGCAAGCATTGCCCTCTGTACCTCTAGTTCTTGTTTCAGTTCTTCGACATTTGTACAGAGCTCCTCATTGCATGCTCGAAGGTTAGCCTAAGGAACAGACAGACAGACAAACATCTAGACAGATTATACATGCAAGCAGTTATTTCAAAATATGTCAAAGGAAAATAATTAGGAATTACTGAATATGATAAAAACCAAATTACATTTATCAGATTTTGTGTAATATATTCTTTATATGTTCAGGCCATTTTTATCTGTTTTAATATTCAATTTTTAAAAAAGAATCAACTATACTAGGGAATTGGAATTAAATGTGTTGCTTTAAGTACATTTGTTTCCTCATTAAAAATCTGCTTTTAGATATGTAATTTAGGCTGTAACTGATCATACATGAATCATATATGGTTTGGCATAGGTAAACATTTTCTGAATCACTTGGGAAAGACTTTATACTCTTGGACTTGGCTGTCAGGCTTACACTCTTCCCTAATGCTACAATTAATACTATGATATATATAATATTCACATCTGAATTAAAAATCACAAAATCTCCAAGCTTGAATCTAGGATTGAGCTTTTGCTCACAGTCAGTCACAAGCAACATAACAAAAGTAAAGTTCTTTGTGATTGGCTGACAGAAACTTTCAAGTTCAGAAGATTTATTATTTCCAGGTCTGTAGTTTGAATTAGAAATTGAAATGATCTCAAGATTATTAATTAAAAAACTACAATGACACAGTATCCTGACACAAATACCGTTTATTGTCATCATTTTTATTCCTCTATCCAGAATTCTACTTATTCTAATTCTAACATTAGTATCATTCTTTTACGAGCAGTGTGTAAATTTGTTCTGCACAAATTTCTTTACTTCACAGATATCAAATATTAAAGAATGTTTAATATATAACAAAATTAAGAAAACTTCATGTCTAGAATTTTAAACACACACACACACATGTTCAGAATAATGGAGTTGACCATGAATGACTTTTTCCATCTAAATAAGGGTAATGAATTGCAAAAGACAATAATATCTTAACTTGTGTTTAAAATAATGACTTAATAAAGACATTCAAACACAATATACTACATACATCTTGTTGTTATACAGTTCTAACATACCAAATAATATACTGACTTTTTTTCAATATCACCTGCAAGGCACCTCAATTTCACTTCTTTAAAATTCTGAGCATCAGAAAAGTGGTCATTTTTAACTCACAGGTACCTTTAATTATGGCAATTTTTCTTTTTCCTAATGGATCAAAGCCCAGAGAAACTTTGAAAACAAATTATCAAACTGGATGAAAAGCAAGAAGAAATTGCAAGACCTTTCATCCTGGAATGATTTCTTTCAAAATTTGCTCAAATTCTGTTGAGCAGCATATGAGAGGAAGTTCCTTAAATGTCTATTTTTAGCAATGGTGGACATATCTGACAGTGGACCAGCATTAATTGAACAAATTTTAAAAGACCTTGATGCCAAGATGCATTTATTTAAATGTCGACAAATTTTGTCAAGCAATGAGATGAATTCAGTTAAAATTTTATCTATTTTTAGTAACAGCTGCCATATTTGATGGTGAATGAGCATCATTTTGACACATTTGAAAGATCTTCAAGCCAGATGCATCCTGTCAAATTTGATTAAATTGTTTTGATCGGTTTTTGAGAAGAAGTTGTAAAGAGGAATTTTTAAGGGTCAGTGGATGATACACGGCGTGTGATGATCCGAAAGATCATGACATAACCTCATTGGCCTTATGGACAGGCAAGCTAAAACAAACTCATTATGAAAAATTTTAAACCTGATGAAGGTATCATGATTAGATCAATAAAACATAAACAAAAACCAACAAATATATTGGCAAACTTGAACAATTCCAGGTAATTATGAAGCACTACATATAATATTTAAATGTATGCTTGTCCTCATAGAATTACAATTATTTGCAAAGTGAACATTGATTCATAAATCATTCTCTAGCATACTGATTCTAGCCATCTAAGTTATACAAGTGATGTATATACCATATATACTTGCTTGTAAGAGGAGTCCAACAGCAAACTGCACAGACCCAAATCTGCCATCGCTAAATGCTCTGGCAGATCTGGATCTGTGCAGTTTGTTAGGAGTAATCAGTAGAACAAATAGCACAGACCCTGATCTGCAGGTGTATTATGCTGTGGCAGACCTGGATCTTTGCTTGCAGTTTGACAACTTAAAAGTGAGTATATATGGTACTTTCATCACCCAGAAGCATATCTAGCAGTACGAAGTCTAACTCTAAAGCATGAATGGTTACACTGAGATGCAAGGGAAACTACCTATCAATAATAATAAAATAGAGGATCATGTTACCCCAATAAGCCATAATTGAATGATGGTAACTACTGATAAAATATATTAACTGAAGCATGGAAGAATGGGACTAAGCATTATCTACATAAGTGAAAGTAAGTATCTAAGAATGGGACTGTGGTTAAGAAGACTCTTGAATACATTTAAATTATAGAACGTTTAATTTTTCAGACTTTGAGATTTAGTTTAAGCTTTGCGCTAAAATGGTTCATAGAATGTGGGGCCATATTTGGCAAATATATCCAAACCTCTAGATAACTCTAATTCCCTTTTTCTGTTCTCTGTAGCAGTTATATTTGTTAGGGCTTTGGGTGTAGGATATATTGACAGAAAAAGCAACGGAGTCAAACTTTTGCCAAGCACGTAGTATCATAACATATAGATGTAAACAGAAACAAAAAAGCTTGCAGCCATGTGGTGCCAGTGTGATACCAACAAATATGTTCATTTGAGAAAAATGTTAAAATTTGGCAATGCAGATATGAAGTGCTACATTGTTGTTGTTGTGGGTTTAATGCCATTTTTCAGCACACAATAGGCTATACATGGCGGCCAGTATAATTGGTGGCAGACGAACTTGGGAAAACCCTGGTAAAAACCACCAACCCATTGAAAGCTACTGGCAAGCTTTTCCACATATCCACATTGTCTGAGCCAAAGATTTGAATCCAAGTTGACAGAGATGAGATGGCAGTGATTGGTAAAGATGAGTGCTTTAGACCACTCGGCCATCTGGGGCCCCTGAAGTGCTAGGTAGTGAACTCAATGCCTTTTTTCAGTATTGACCAAATAGATGTCACAAGAGTGAAAAAAATTATATCAATTCTGGAAGGGTAGCGATAACAAGATGTTCAAGATGGTTGCTATGGTGACAGCATTAGCTCTTGATCAGCGTCATTTTTATCCAGAACCAGCTAGATACCATAAAGGTCTTCTAGTGATTTGACTATCAATTTAGGATGAGCAGTAAGAAGATTTTCAAGATGGATGCCATGATGGCCATACTGGATGTCACATTCAAACCAGTTTCATTCAGTCCATTGACTGATGCTCTACTAGGTGAAAAGAATTTCCAGGCATTCAAGATAAGACCATTACTTTCTTTTAACAGCTGAGGATTGAAACATTATCTCTAATATTCTTCCATCATAACAAGATTTTGAGATTGGCTGTTGTGGTAGACATATTGGATGTCAGATTGGCGCCATTTTTATTCAGGACAAAGTAGACATCATATCATTAGAAGTCTTTGGTCAAAAGCCCACGTCATATAATCATTCATTCAGTGGGGAGTAGTTACAGCAAGAGTTTTATGGCAGTCATATTGGATGTATGACTGGCACAATTTTTATTTAGGAACAAATTGGTATCATGAGATACCTATGTTGACAGAAGCATTCATTTGCGAGTAGAGGTAACATTATATTTTCAAGATAGCCACAATGGTGGCCAATATTGGTATTCTGGTCTACAATCAGTAGAGCTAATTGTAAGGAATCTTCTTGTGAAAATCCAACGATGATATGACTTTCCATTGAGAGGGAGTAGCAATACGATTTTCAAAATGGCCACTGTGATGGCCACATTGGATATCAGATCAACTCAGTTCTTATTGCAGGCTAGTGAGACACCATAAGAAGTATTCCAGTGAAAACCCCATGCTGAAATTACTTTCTGTTTAGGCAGAATAGCAATAACTAGATTTTACAGATGGCTGCCATGGTGGGCATATTAGACTTCGGATTGGTACCATTTTCATTTAGGACCAATTAGACATCATATGAAGTCTCTTAGTGAAAACCCCATGTCAATTTGACCTTCTGTTCAAGAGAAGCAGCAATAACAAGATTTTCAAGATGGCCACTGTAGCAGCCATATTGGATGTCTGATGGACCAACATCAGATAATAGACAACTGAAGAAGGACAACAGATTCAGTAAAACCAGATGTGAACAACCTCTGTTATTAGCAGCCTTCTATCATTTACAACCAAAACTGTTGTGCAAGTATTGATTGTATTATATAACTGCACCATCAGGAAAAACCACCTGCTAAATAAAAACAGCAGGCAGGAATATTAGGGAAAATATGTTTCAATCCTGCTATAAACAACTGCATCACAAAACCAGATATAAACACTCCTGACCTTTATTTCATCCTTTGAAACCATGATTGGTGAGGATTAAAGATTGTTCTCAGAACATATGAAGCAAAAAAATGAGATGAGTCTGGTGAATGGTTTTGTTACACCTTACAGGTAGCATTGTACCAGAGGCCATTATAAAACCAGACCTATAAGTACACATGTCTTGCTGCCACTGTATTGCCAAAGTCATGTAAATCCCAATTATCATTAAACACTCTTTCTTGAAAGAAAGCAGTCATGTACATAGATAGTTCAGACATTTGTATTGTTTCTTTATCCATTGTGAAACCCAGCACAGTTATCCATTGTGAAACCCAGCACAATGCAACTAGTACAATGTTTGACTGTGGAGTAATACATAATGACTTGGGTGACTGAGGTCTTTGTGTCTCAACTTTCTAGCACTTTCCACACTAATTAATTCAACGTAGTCATTGAGAAGGTTCCTATTGTTTGTTTGCTTTACTGTAATTGCTTACAGTTATTAACAGCTAAACACCAATCTGAAAAAACCACCATTAGGACTCTTGTCACCTGTTACAAACATAGTGAGTCAGTGATGTCCTTGTATGTATAGTAATTGTGGGTGTATTCACTTCTTAAACCTAGTTGAATTTTGACCTTGAAAACTGGCCATCCTGTGCAGACCTCTTGTGAGAGATCACCTTTCTGGAGTGATTACCTTTTGTTGGCAGAAGGGGTGGTCTCTCAAGACAGGTTTTATTGCATTAAGATTATTTTAAAAGTTTAATAAATTCATTTTCATGATAAAAAGGACTATCACCAATATAGTAGATCTACAGCTATTAAGGAAGAAATTAATTATGGGAAAAATGCATAAAACTATATTTTAATAAATCTTTAATTATTCATCACCTTTAAAAATAGTTGCATGGACTCGCGCAATTTAGTCTGAAGAAGAAAGACAAAATTAGAAAGTTTATGAATACTGAAAAAGTCAGATTTTAGCAAATATTAGTAGACTTGTGACATGACCGATCAAATCTATGGAGGTGGTTAATTATTACATTATCTATCTATGAATACTTTTATGAGGACAGACCTATGCTATTTTATACTATCTTATATGCACCTAGTGCAAAACATGATCCATTAACTAGCTGCAACAGGCCCTTGACTGAACAAACATTTCATGTACTTTCTTCAAACTGGGATTTTTTAAACAATTTCTGCAATATTTCTGAAATTTCTGGAATTTATATCAGATTGAAGTTAATCAATAATTTTTCTTATTTGTCTTTTTTTTATAACAATTATTCATTAGTTAAAATAAACATCACCTGCTTTAAGGTAAAATCACAGTCAGTTCTATACTGACTAAAAATGTGGCCATAAGTCATTGATGCCCTTGCCAATATTATGCATCTGAAGGGCAAAGCTTCAAGTCAAACAGGAACCATAACTCAATTTGTTTGTCAGAAAAGAGAGAAAATCAAAACCTGACAGTGGTTTTCACAATGTTAAACTTCATACTCAATTTGGATTCAATCCAAGAAGTACCTTAAAAGTATGTGAGTGGAAATGATGCAACTGATGTGACATCATGTGACACAACTTGATTGAACAGACATGGGTAAAACTGTGTGCTCCCTCCATAGATATGGTGGGATATAATAAAAGTTATTGAGTGGAAATGATGCAACAGATATGACATGGTGGGACATAATAAAAGTTATTGAGTGGAAATGATGCAACAGATATGACATGGTGGAACATAATAAAAGTTATTGAGTGGAAATGATACAACAGATGTGACATGATGGGACATACTAAAAGTTATTGAGTGGAAATGATGCAACAGATGTGACATTCTGGAACAAAATAAAAGTTATTGAGTGGAAATGATGCAACAGATGTGACATGGTGGGACATAATAAAAGTTATTGAGTGGAAATGATGCAACAGATGTGACATGGTGGGACATACTAAAAGTTATTGAGTGGAAATGATGCAAGAGGTGTGACATGGTGGGACATACTAAAAGTTATTGAGTGGAAATGATGCAACAGATGTGACATGGTGGGACATACTAAAAGTTATTGAGTGGAAATGATGCAAGAGATGTGATATGGTGGGACATACTAAAAGTTATTGAGTGGAAATGATGCAACAGATGTGACACAACTTGATGGGACAGAATGGGTAAAACTACATGCTGCTCCATAGATATGGTGGGACCTAATAAAACATTCACATGTAAAACACTTCAAAACAGATGTTTTCTTTCAAAATCTTAATTTGAAAGAAATGAAAACAGCCTTAATTTACAGCAAATACTTAAAATTATAATCCGTAAGAAACTATTACTGCTGCTATTATTAATTGCCAGGCCACTCACAAAACACAAATCCCCTTGCAAATGGAGGACATCTGGAGTAGGTGACAATATATAGACTGGTATAAAGGAATATATCTAAAAGTCATACAAGCATGAAAACTAAGTCATGAATAAATATGCGACAAACAAATGGGAAAACCATTATATAACTCCACAAGTTCATTGGCAAGAGGACTAAAAGACATCTTGGAAACAATAACTAGGGAATTTATGGGATAATTAAAGTATGTTTAATTATAAATGGGTGCTAATGTGGCAGATCAAACAATAAGTAAAAATACTGACATATCCAGCAGAAATCTATAATTCAAAATCTGATCACTGTATACAATTTTTATCCTGTACATTGATTTTAGTACATAATAACTTAACTTTCAGCAAAAATTACAAGGATTCACCATCCATAAATAAATTTTACAAATCTCAATTTTAAGAAATTAAGAGTTGAAAAAGTTTAGTGAATCAAGGGCCTGAGGTTTCTCACACACAAACCTCTTCCAGGGTACTATCAAAGACAGCCAGGTTATTTTGCTTAAAGAAATATTATGATGCTTAGAAATATTGAAAAGTGTATGAATAATGGAGGTGGTATAATTATGTTTCTAGTGGGGGTGGCTTCCTTATCAATACAGTGAACTCTGTAGAGTAAGCAGTGACTATTAAGAGCATACATGCATAATTTTATAAATTGCTTCTAAGAATAAAAGAAGAAATCTTTTCCAAGAAATTAGCCTTTATATTTCAAAACATTTGGATATTTATGTCATCTGGATTACCAACTTTGACCATATTCATTTACCGTATTCATTTACTGGCTCATTTATTTTGACAATGTGAAGACTGGGCAGCAGGCAAAACCTACAATACCATCTCTGATACCATAATATTTTTCCTAATTATGTATATGCCCATAGACTCTCTTTGCTCTTAAACACCGATGTCAGATGTATGTACATTTTAAAATGCTTTGTAAATATTTTTGTTTATAACTAGTACCATGTAATTTTAACCACAATCAATATGCAATTCTACTTTACAGCAAAAAGCTGTCCATGGCTTGCATGCCAAACCTGCCCCCAAGATATATTCCAAATCCAAGATTTATCTGGCTTGTGGTTGGACATACCGACTGACTAGTACACTGATGCCAAAATGATCACTATCTCAAGCTTCTGCTAATGTAGGCTCAATAATAGGTCAATGTAACCTACTTGTGGCAGACTGGTCTTGAACTCAAGTGAGTACATATTTGCACTAGGCTGTATGACACTTAGACCAACTGTGGACATAAAACTAACACAAGTAAAAAAGCATGAAATAAAGGCATAGTGACCTATTTTTAGTGAAAAAAATCCTGCACACACCAAGACAAATCAACATCTAAATTTCCATGACTAGTTACCAATAGGACCCAACAATATAACCAAAATACAAAACTTAAAGTCAGTGAAGCATGAAATCTAAGCCAAATTCATCTGTTCTTGGTGCTTTGGTACTTTACTAAACCAGACTTATCCACAAACTAAGTTTCATAATTCCCAAACCAATTGTAAATAAAAAACTATGCTAACAGAAAGATAAAACCAGTCAGTTAAGCATGAAATATAGGTCATGCTGACCTACTTTGATAACCTGATGCATGCATCAAGATATATTCCATAGCAAGTATGACACCTCTGGACCATATGTACTTGAGAAACTGATCACATTAATCTAAAATAAGGAAAGAATAAAACTTTAACATCAAGATTAATCTCAAGCTTCATGTGCTTTCACTGTGAAGAAAGGGAATAATCCTCACCCACTGGGATGACCCAAGCATTATTTATAGATCATTTGACCTACTTTTGGTAGAAAGGTGTAACACCCACCAAGACACAATCTGCTACAACTCTGTGACAAGCAGTACAAAAATAATTGACCAAAATGGACATTTTTAACAAAGTCCTTAAAGTAAGAAATCTAAGTCAAACTGCAAAACTTTTGGAAATTTGGTATTTACCCAACAAAATGTATCCATGAACCAATTTGCATGACCCCCTAACCAACAGTACATAAAAAACTGAGGAAAAAAAAAATTAACAAAACTCTGTGAAACATGAATTGTAGGTCACAATGACCAACTTTCATAAATTGGTGTTGTATGCATCAGGATGTATCCACATACAAAGTAACAAGACTCTTCTGTGGCCAATTGTGCTTCAGAAAGTGACAGCAATACTAAAATATTAGCAAAATAAAGAAACTTAACCACAAAGTTACTATGATATCACTGTGAAAAAAATGGGAGAAATCCACACTCCATGGGATGACCCATGAGCCAGGATGATACAACATAATAATAGCTGCATACTTAAGTTATATTCCAAATCCAAAGAGGATGGAATAAAATGGTACTCAAGTAAATGGAAAGTAAAGCTTACCCATTGAGGTAAATCTTGGGTGTGGTTGAACATACATATGGATGGACACACCCAGATGCCAAATTGATTGCTCTGTCAAGCTCCCACCAAAGCAGACTTGACAATAAGTTGTCCATATCAAACACATAAGCCATATAGATTTCCTAGATTACACTGGAAATCACATCAACAGTGGGTTATAAATAAACGAGTTACATTTCACGATATTCATAAGCAAATCCAGAAATGTTATATCTATATATGTTTGGTTAAGATATTTGTACTTGCTGACAAAAGCAATAACTTAATATGCTTGATGTAACCTAATTATGAACAAATGTAAGGAAAGAGTTACATGATAGAAAATCACATGGACATGCACAACACCATTCTGGGTGTTAGTACACAAAGACAGACTTTCTTACCAGTGCAGCTACTGTAGGTGTAATTCTCATTGACTTTGTACTGTTGAAGGCATTTACTGGTACATAACCATTGTCAGCTCGATAACTGCAAGAAAATTTACAGTATTAACATGTGTGTACTATGTATTCATATATAAGCAGCTCAGACTGATCCAGTATTCTCTTAACATTTTGAGCAAGAAATTTCAGGTCAAGTGAAAAAACCCTAAATCATGTACAACATCTAAATCATAGAAATTTTGCATTCTTATAGATAAGCGCAAGTTAAAGACAAGAGTACAACAAATAGTATGTCATATGCTAACTATGTGGTAAATAATATTATGATAATTCTTGTATGTAAGTCCCTCTTTCATTGGCTGGATGCTTGATTTTTTTAATCCAAAATCAACAGATGTCATACTTGTCTTGAATACAAGCCATCAAAAAAATATGGTCAAGGTAGAAGAAAACTCAAATAATTTTGCTGAAACCAGTATCTTTTTTCCTTGGTGACCTTGATCTGCCTTGGTAACCTTGACCTTTTGACCTACTGATTCAAAAACTGACAGGTGTCTTTTTTGTCTCAAATGCAACTCATCAATAAAATATGGTCATTGTTAATGCACAGGGTCTGGGTTATTTTGTGCAAACCATTCTTCTTTCAAGTCTCTTTGACCTTGACATTTGACCATTTAACCCAAATTAATAGGTGTTATTTTTGTCTCAAATGCAAGCAATCTAAAATGTTTAGTTAAGGCATGTGATATTGAACTAAGTTTTCTTGACATTGTTTTACTTCTTTCAGTCCCTGTAACCTTATTCTTTGACCTTTAGACAAGCTAGCCACTAAGCATGGTCAAAGCAGGTGATAAAGAACTCAAAATATAATGAAGAAACCATTTTCATCATTAAGTCATTATGACCTTGACTTTTGACCCCAGTCAATAGTTGTCTTCTTATTTAAAATGCAAACTCTTTAACAAGGTTGGTCAAGGTAGTTAGAATACAAGCTGAGTTACTATTTGAAAACAATTTTCATTATTTTGTTCCCTTTGATTTTGAAATTCAGAGCCTGAAATTTATTGGTTTCTAGCTTGCTCCAAATGCAAGATACTAAGCATGGTGACGGAGAGCTCAAGTTATCACAGGGAAAAGAAAAGGAAACAGATGGATGGATGGATGGATGGATGGTTGGATGGATGGACCAAAGAAGTTGTAGGATATGGGAATGTGTTTGTAATTACAAAATATGGCAGCCAATCATATTATCATCCATTTTTTCAACTTACCATTTCAATCAAACAGCAAAAACCCTTATCTGTCAGCACATGATAAAAAGGTACATCTACATCTACACTGTTCATATATGGATGTGAGATACATGTGGAAATGTTATGAGTCACATTTTCCTATAGCATAATTCACCTCTACCAGTGACTTTAAACATAGCAATATAACTGTTGGGATGACGAAATATTACAAAAAAGGCATAGATTTCCTGATGAACTGAAATAAGCTATGTTATTTACATCAATAATAATATCACATGTAAAGTAAAGCCTGATTTGATCAAATTCTACTATCAACAACTACCTGTCTCTTATGATCTAAATCATCATACACAGGTAAATTTTGCTATATAAATGCAATGGCATGAGACCACCTGCTAAACATGACCAGTAACCATATGATTTTTTGGTCAAAATACATATTTCAATATTGATATGAACCAGTCACTTGCAATACCAGATATAAACACTACAGACCTTACTTGTAACTGCAATTGCTGAGTAGACTCAGCAGGTAGAATGTAGATTGTTCCAAATCAACATGTACAACAAATAAAAATTAATAAAAATGTTCAATCTCTTTACTGGTTTTATTAGCTATATACGGTAAAGTTGTGTACCAAAAAACCATAAACCAGATCTGCATACTTGTCACAAACCAGTTTTGTAGAGCCATAATAATCAAAATCTCTATTTCAGTAAACCATTTGGTTTTCAAAAGATTAGCAAACATTGATGCATAGGTTTGTATTGCTTCTTTATCTGTTGAAAAACCTGCAAATGCAAATGAAATCATTATGAGAGGTCTTATCACCCAGGTTTCAAAGTAATGTGACAGGTACTACATTAATCATCCTGCTTTCACTATAGTGTGACAGGTACTACTTTAATCACCCTACTTTCACTGTAATGTGACATGTACTACCTTAATCACCCTGCTTTCACTGTAATGTGACATGTATTACCTTAATCACCCTGCTTTCAAGGTAATGTGACAGGTACAACTTTAATCACCCTGCTTTCTCTGTAGTGATATGTACTACCCTAGTCACCCTGTTTTCACTGTAACATGACAGGTAATACATTAATCACCCTGCTTTCACTTTAGTGTGACAGACACTACCTTAATCACCCTGCTTTCACTGTAGTATGACAGGTACTATTTTAATCACCCTGCTTTCAATGTAATATTACAGATACTGCCTTAATCACCCTGCTTTCACTGTAATGTGGCATGCACCACCTTAATCAACCCTGCTTTCAATGTAATGTGGCAGGTACAACCTTAATCATCGTTCTTTCGCTGTAGTGTGACAGGTACTACTTCAATTCACCCTGCTTTCACTGTAATGTGACAGGTGCTAACTAATCATCCAGCTTTCACTGTTTTGTGATAAGTGCTACCCTAATCATCTCATTTTCACTGTAATGTGACAGGTACAATCTTAATCATACTGTAATGCAACTGGTACAACCTTATCACCCTGCTTTCACTGTAGTGCAACAGGTACTGCCTTAATCACCATGCTTTCACTGTAGTGTGACAGGTACTGCCTTAATCACCATGCTTTCACTGTAATGTGACAGGTACTATCTTAATCACCTTGTTTGTTGTTGAATTACAATGCCTGGAGTGAATGAGGCCTTTGTCTTTACCTCTTATAAAGTTATTTGCTTTTTCAGGAAGAGTTTGTTCTAAAGTTACTGTAAATGTCTGTAATTTTTATTGCTTAATTGATTTTGCTGTTATTAAAACCGATATACATGGCTGAATATGCCAAAGTCAGAGATCTTGTCATCTGTTCATGTAATATCATTTTGTTTACGGAGTTGATCTATTTATTGTTAAAATCATTAGTTACTTAGCCTTTAGCTTTTAGCTGTATATATATTTATTGAGTAAGTGTTATTGTAGCTACCTTTAGAATTTATACACAGGATAAGTAAGTGTTACTTTATAGTTAATTTTACAATTCACATGCCATATTGCCAGTAGACCTTGTAGTTAACTTTACAATTCACATGCCATAATGCCAGTAGAACTTGTAGTTAACTTTTTATGTCACAAGTCATAAGGCCAGAAGACCTTATACTTAACTTTACAATTCACATGCCATATTGCCAGTAGACCTTGTAGTTAACTTTACAATTCACATGCCATAATGCCAGTAGACCTTGTAGTTAACTTTTTATTTCACAAGTCATAAGGCCAGAAGACCTTATAGTTAACTTTACAATTCACATGCCATAATGCCAGTAGACCTTGTAGTTAACTTTTTATTTCACAAGTCATAAGGCCAGAAGACATTATAGTTAACTTTGCAATTCACATGCCATAATGCCAGAAGGTCTTATATTTAACTTTGCAAGTCATATGGAATAATACCAATAGATCTTATAGTGCACTTTGCCATTCACATGCCATAATACCAATAGACCTTATAGTGCACTTTGCCTCTCATATGCCATAATACCAATAGACCTTATAGTGCACTTTACCATTCACATGCCATAATACCAATAGACCTTATAGTGTACTGTGCTATTCATATGCCATAATACTAATAGACCTTATAGTGTACTGTGCCATTCATATGCCATAATACTAATAGACCTTATAGTGTACTGTGCCATACAAATGCAATAATACCACTAGACCTTATAGTGCACTTCGCCATTCATATGCCATAATACCAATAGACTGCACACAAATTTCTACCCAAAATTATAATACATTTGACTGATGTATTTTTAGCACTATATTCTTATATGAATACATGTAACGTCTGAACAAAAAACATGACTAATGGACAAAACATATGCATGGTAATCACTGGTATTTTTACTTCTTAAACCACTTGAATTTCAACCTTGAAAACTGGCCATTCTGCACAGACCTGTTTATGAGAGACCATCTGTCCAGTCTGATCACCTTTTGTTGGCAGAAGGGATTGTTTCTCATCCTGCACAGACCTGTTTATGAGAGATCATCTGTCTTGACTGACCACCTTTTGCTGGCAGACAGGATGATCTCTCAAGAACAGCTTTACCGGAAAAGTTAATGAAGAAAATGATGAATTTCACAATCAAATACCTATGATAAGGCTTTTCTCATACTGTTATTATGGGTGTTTGATACAGTCATGATGGGTATCTCATACTATTATTATGGGTGTTTCATATAGTCATGATGGGTATCTCATACTGTTATTATGGGTGTCTCATACAGTCATGATGGGTCTCTCATATGGTTATTATGGGTGTCTCATATTCATTATGGGTCTCTCATATAGCCATGATGGGTATCTCATACTATTATTATGGGTGTCTCATACAGCCATGATGGGTCTCTCATACTGTTATTATGGGTCTCTCATACTGTTGTTACGTGTTTCTCATACTGTTATTATGAGTTTCTCATACAGCCATGATGGACTTCTCATAGTCATTATGGGTCTCTCATTCTGTCATTATGAATTTCTCATACTGTTATTATGGGTGTCTTATGGGTGTCTTATACAGTCATTATGAGTTTCTCATATTGTCATTATGGGTCTCTCATACTCTTGTTATGGGTTTCTCTTATACACATAACGTTTGTCTTGTAATGTTATGATGTTTGCAAATAATGATAATTCATTTTGTGGTTATTATTTTTAATGGTTGTGCAAATAACATAATTTTTCATAATACTATAATATACAAAAGAAAGATGCCCATTTTCTTCACAGGTTGATCAGTTTTTAATCTGTAATTTGTAGTGTACACACCCACCCCAAATAAAAGTGAAATTTAAATTAATTTCCTTTTACCTGGAAAGATGAACTTTCCTGGGAGAAATCCCCAATACTGCTGCTGTCCTCAGACATTCCTCATTGACCTCATCAACCAGGGTTCTTTCAGTATGGTCAAGGGTATCCCTCTCAGCACGAAGTCGATTTGCCCTCTCAGCACGAAGCTGATGGAGTTCCTCTTCCTGAATACGGATCTTTTCATGCATTTTCTCCAACTCTTTCATGTGCTCCTAGAGACGAATCATAACATTTTATTATTTGTACATTTAATCACCATCAACATTTCTGAATTTAGTCAATTCAGTGCCTTCATCAAATTCTTTTCATAGACAATTCAAGACAATTTTCATGAAAGCTGAAATTGTATAAATTTTTCAACCAAGTACAAAGAAATTAAATATACAATGAAAATATGAGAGTAATTTACAAATATGTGTCTCCAAGATATGCACAATTTTAAAAATAATTATCTGAAAGTATGTAGTCAAATTTAAAAAATCAGATAATACAATGACACATTCATGAGACTAACTATGGAAACTGGAACCAGATTTTCTTTATGTCACTCCATTTTCCAGACCTGCAGTACAGTGGATCTGCCCCTAACTGTTCATTAGCTTATGCATCCACCCCCTACCAATGTGGTTGTTTCAGCCAAACTTTAATGAAGAGTGGACTGATTGTGGCCCAGATATCATCTTTTGTGCATCAAAATGTGTTTTTCACAAAATGAAGGTGCATAAATAATTGATAATGATAGTGGAAAATCTCTATTTACCAAGTATTTGACCTGTAAAGAAAGTTTCAGGATCAAGAAAGCCTGGGCTAGCATGTTGACCCCATGATCAAAGTATTGCAGCAAAATACATAACCTTGATCCCAATGTCAAAATGTTAAACTTGATCGCAAGGTCAAAATGTTAAACAAGCATGTTATAGATTGAATTGTCTTTTTTCATTACAAAATCAAAAACATGAAGAATGTTCATCAAGGAATTTAGGAAACAGAAGCAAATGAAACAAGAGTACCATGAAAGGGACATTATATGCCAAGAGCATATTTAATTGTCCTCTATGAAGTTAACAGAAATTTGTACACAGAAACATTTTTTTGTTTTTCAGAGTGATCTTGACTTTGACCATTTTGATCTGAAATGCACAGGCTTCTTCCTTACCACAAGTGTGAGCCATCCATAATGTTTGGGCCAAATCTATTATGTAGAACTAATGGTATTGTGCAGAAACCATTTTCTCCTTTCAGTTGGTGACCATGACTTTGACCCATTGTCCCCAAAATCAATAGCTTTCTTGCTTACCACAAGTGCAAACCAGTCACAAAGTTTGGTTGAGGTATGTCATGTAGAACTAATGTCAATATGTGGAAACCATTTATTCTTTCAGTCAGTTACCTTGACCTATTGACTCTAAAATCAAGAGGGTTCTTCCTTACTAAGTGCATGCCATCCACAAAGTTTGTTAACCACAGATAATGGAGAATTCAAGTTATTGTGTGAAAACCATTTTTTCTTCTTTCAGTCAAAGTGTCCTTGACCTTTGACATTTTGGAGCCAAAATCAATACAGTTTTTTGTTATCCCAAGTGGAAGCCATCCACAAAGTTTTGCAACTGTAGATAGTGGAAAATTACTTCCATTTCTCCAAACATCTCATACTTTCTTCCTCAAACTGACATTTGTTTTCACAGAACATTCAACAGGCATTTGGTATTAAAATTAATAATCAAATCTGGAACATACCTCAAAGGAGTCTTGTCTTATCACTGAGTATATTTTGAGGAGTTTCTCAAATATGAGGAAATTCCTCACCTCCTTTTAAAAGAAAGGTTCCTATCTCTTACATTTTACTGCTGACAAAAATATTGATATTGTAAAAGTTCAATCATGTAAAATCTCAAATAGAGGATAAATATTTAAAATTTTAGTGAAAATGGGTCTTGGTGTTATTGTGATGAAACTTTTTTCTTTCAATCATGACCTTGAATATTTTGACCCTGAAATAGATCGGAAAGTCTGGCAGCTATTGATGGTGCAGAAACCAAATTGGTAACAGATAGCTGGACAGACACAAAACACCATAACATGATCTGATTTATGGCAGACATATAAAAATTTTAATCAAAAACTTAAATTTTCCATGTCTGCAACCTTGACTCCAATGTCAAATGGGTGTACAAGCATGTTTCAGAATGAATTGTTCCAGGAACATGCTGATTTAACCCTGAGTAGGGCAAAGTTCATCAAGGGGTTGAAAACATATAAGCAAATGAAAAATAAAACTTTAGCCAAAGTCATAATGCTTATTTTCTATTACTGTGACCTTGAATAATAACTTATTTAACAATAACCTAGTTCAAAATCAAATCCTCTGAGTCATTTAAAGTTAAATAGATTTGGTGCTTCACGTCATATTTCTTACATTTATCTCCCCTTACAACTTAGATAATGTCATCATTTCCACGGCTTTAACTGTGCTAGAACCCCACAAAAAGTTGTCTTTTTCTTGATTTAACATAGCTTTTGAAACTTTGTGCCAAAAAGTGATATATAAAATAGAAAATTTAATGCTTTAGCTAGTGGATCTAGTGTTGTCATAGTAAATGTATCCATCTTTCCATTAAAAATTTATCTCTAAAATAATAGAATGGACATGTAAAAAAATAGCTAACTATGGGGACAAATGATTTGTACATGCAGTAGTGGTATTTATGGTGACATCTGGTGAGAAGTTCATATTCATTTGCAAAGAGACATTTTATAATTTGCTTGCATTTTTTTGTGGACTGATATAAATTAACTGAAACTAGGCATGTAATGTCAGTTTTAATTAATATGGGTCAATATTTTGGTGTTTGATTTAAAGGTCAGGTTAATACTATGAATTTAGTTTGCTGTGCTGCTTAGATCTGGAATTTTTCTTTGTTTATTTAGTTTTTAACAATGAATTAAATATTTATTAATGTTTTCAGACAGCTGAAAAGTTAATTATTGTTTTCCTCTGAAAACAAGCAGAAAATATAGTAAACAATATCTATGCATGTTAGTTTCACATCCAGAGGAAAAAAACCCACATTACCTTTGAAACAGTGGTGACTAAATTCTACAATGCTGGTTAAATCTTGAAAACTTCTGGAAAATCCTCTCCAGGTCATCATCAGTTTTTGCACAATGATCATTGCAACAAATAATTTTAGCATAAATAAAATTTGTGTGAAATAAGTTATTATGCTCAATATTTTATTTTTTAAATCACATTATTCTTTTACCATAAAAAACCAGAAATGTGCCAGAAATCTGAGCTAGAAAGAAGCAAATCTACCACTTGTGAGCCAGAAATGTGCCAAAACTGTTGTAGAAGTTTCCTAGAAATGTGTACTGCAACTTTGCTGCAACTGTGCCAGATATTTGCCAGAACTGTTTGTAACAAACTTTCCATGAAAAATGTGTGGTAAAACTAATTTCATACAAAGAATGATGGCTGTGAGGTTGTGTCAACTGAACCACAAGTTTGCTGCTCCTGTGTGCCAGAGGCACAATTTCAAATGATCTTAAAGAAAATAAAAAGTCCTTCAATCTTTCATCAAAATGAAGCTGCATTTCAAATCTGGTTGAAATCCTGCAAGTTTCATTCAAGTTTTCCAGCTGAAACCAGAATTTGGAGGACAGCAATCAGGGGACATAATTCTTGTAAACTATGTTGACAAACACTGAAATCTGAAATCATTCAAGGTCTCATCAATATGATTTTTAAAACTAAACTTTCCTTAGTAAAATTATGCCACTGAAACCTAAGTCACAAGAAGGCAATTATGGGTTGGAGTTCCTGCAAATGATGTCCACAAATGGTGGAAATGGAATTAATTTAAGGTCCTGTAAATTGAAAAGAGAAATCAAAGAATCTATTTTTCTGAAACCAAAGTTAGAAGAACAAGAAATCAGGTCCCATAACCAGCATTTGAGATCAGTGCCTGCCACCAGTCCTGTGCTGATAATCTTTTAGCTAGGTTAACAAAAACTGCTGTGGCTGGTCCTTGCAACCAGATCAAAATATAGAAAGGATTATGAAAAACAGATCAGGATGATCATTAAATGTTTTGGAGGACCAGAAACTGTTAAAAGTTGCTGGTCCTTCAGGCCAAAGAGAAATTCAGGTAAAAGAAGAATACTGTCCATTATTAATGTAAATGATGCTGTGGAATGAATCAAACCCGCCCAAGGTCTCATCAGTACAAAGCTGCATGCCAAATTTGCTTGAAATCCAACAACCATTGGTAAAGTTCTACTGCAGAGTTAGGTGTTGGGGCAATCAGGGGCTGTAACTCCTCCAAATCAAGAAAATCAAAGTTAGGTGGCACTCTACAGTTTCTTATTTTGCATAGGGTTAGAATTTTAAAGAAAAAGATATCCCCCGGGTTTCCTCACTAGTTATACTGGCTATTTAAAAAAGACCTTGTATATCTTAGGTATTGTTCAAAGAACCTTTAATTCCCTTTATTTTGGTATATGATTGATGGGTGTAATATGGGTTATAGAGTATACAGCTTGGCCTTACTCCAGATGTACACCTTTCAAAAAGGTCTAGCTCCATTTGGTCATTTTCACTTCCTGAACTTCAGAGGTAAATTGTAAAAAAAAGAGCCGATAACTTTTTTTTACATTTTATATATTTGCTAATTCATTCATTGCGCTTTCAGAAGCTGGTATTGTCTAGTCTGGCAAAATTCATTTTCCCTATTTTAATAGCTGCTGAGGATAGTGTACTTTAGACAAATTCAGGCCGATTTTTGGAGCACAAGGGAGCAGTCATTTTAGTCAGCATTGTGCTAAGATCATTTACAATTTCCAAAAGTACAATATCCAAAGAAATGTCAGTCACATTACATCAAATTAGCATAAAGGTATGCCAACATTCTCTCCACTGTGCATGTTTTAAATGCAAACAACTTCACCTTACATACGTCACTCTCTCAAAAGCACATAATAACTGGTGAGCGCCCCCTTAGGTGTTGGGGCAATCAGGGGCTGTAACTCTACCAAATCATGAAAATCAAAGTTAGGTATTAGGGCAATCAGGGGTTGTAACTCTACCAAGTCATGAAAATCAGAATTAGGTATTGTGGCAATCAGGGATTTTAACTCTACTAAATCATGAAAATCAAAGTTAGGTGTTGGGACAATAAGGGGCTGTAACTCTACTAAATCATGAAAAGCAATGTTAGGTCAATCAGGGGCTTCAATCTACTAAATCATGAAAATCAAAATCTTTTGAGGTCTCATCCAATTATTTTTGCAAAAATCATCTTATCAAAGCCAAATTGCTGAGATGGTCAGATGTAATGACAGATGATGGACATAATTACAGAAGGGCTTAAACAACCATTTCATGCAGAGCCCTAATAATGTGACTAAAAGTTTGGAACTTTCTTGTTTTTTTTAACTATACAGACTAAATTTTCACCTGACTGCATAAAGCATGACCTAAAAATAGCCCACTGATCAGAAAGGAAAACTGAAAGACTGATTCTCAACCTGTTTCATAGTCTCCTTAATGCGGTCTATATCGGATAAGTGCTCCTGTCTCATCAGCTCCTTTGCCCGGGTCACAGCAATCAGCTTGTCATGGACAACCTGTTTATTTTGCACCCTCGAGTCTTCTAGTTGCTGAAATTCATAAATTAACAAAATCTCTTAATGCATTCTTTAGAATCAATCCATTCATAATTTTTTTCAAAAATTTGTGTCAGCAAGTAGTGTGGCATAGTTTTGTAAACACATTACCACATAACTAAGTTTTTTTAATACACATATATATATATTATACATTAACCACAAAACTACATATGTATTAGCCACATAACTACATGATATTTATTTCTTTCCAAGTTGGCAGAAAAAAAAATGATTTGGATATGCTGTAAGTATACATCAAGGCTGTCAGGCTGAAGTACATTCGTATCCCACATTAAATGAGCTCTCCCCCTGGTTCTGAGCAAAACATAAATGAGGTTTTGTATCAATTACATACCGTATATACTCACTTATAAATGGCAAACTGTATATTTAAACCAGTTTCATCAATTTCATGGAAATGCATAAATACTGCCCAGCTAAGACAGGACATCATTTTAAAGATTTTTTTTTGCATATTAAAACAAAGATCCATCCAAAATTATATGAAATAAATGCCATGACTAACAAACATTGTGATAAATAGATTTTGGTTATTACAATCACTTCAACACAGTATGTCTAAGGCATGCAAGAATTTCACTTGAATTCAAGGTTTCAAAAAACCTGTCCCTAATATATGACAATATAAAATATGAGTCTCATTTTGTTTGCTATTTTGATGCCATATTTCATGGAAAACAACAGATAAGGCTGTTGTTTTTATTGATACTTGATGCCAAGGGTGTTGTTTCAAGCTGTAAACATGGATTGAATCCCAAACAAATATTGATTTTTTCCATAAGTCACAGGTAATAAAAAGCCAGACTCATAAATCACCTGAACATACCTAAAGTACTGAGTACTAAGTACTGCTTTCTTTACAGATAAAATGAACATAGATATACAGTCTGACCATCCTTCAATGCTGCTAAATATGTAACAACTACCTCAAAACTAAAACTCTGGACTTAACTAAAAATTCTGATGTCTGATTGGTCAGTGATTTTACATCAGCCAATCAAATATCAGAACCTTACACTGAGTTAAAGTTTGCAGCATTGTCCCTAACCTGTATTAGGAGGGTTCTACACCATCCTGTCTATGAAGTGTGACCTGCCACCCTTGAGGAATATCTTGTCTTCACCCTGCCCTCTATGAAGTTTGTCCTGCCCTTATTGGGGGCTAGCTTGTCTTAGCTCTCCAGTTCAATACACCGCATTATGTAATATGTTAAATCTGCATTTTTTGGCATCAATCTGGAATAATTCAGGCCTAATATTCACTTACAGTGTAATAGTATCTAAAATTCACCAGCTAAGTACATAATGCTATCTTCTCTCAAAAGGAGGGTGTCCTCTTGAGAGTCTTTTCAGTGCTTAAAATACCTTGCTATGAACAGTAGTGATTTTATTTCTGAAGAAATTGTTTAAAGCTTTTCTAATTTTAGTAATGGTGGCCATATTTGATTTTATGTAATCAGGGCCATATTTGATGCTATTTTTATAATCTGAAATGTCTTCTAAGTCATAACAGTTTGTGCCAAAATTTGCTGAAATGATATGGTGGATTTTTGAGAAGAAGTTGAAAATAAAAGTTGTTGCTGGACACTGGATGATGCACATGGCAAGATGGACTTTAGGGCATGCCAAAAGCTCACTGTGTCTTATGCACTAAAGCCTTTAGATATATGGCAATAGATATATGGTAGGTTACTTAGTGCTAAGGCAATAGGAGTAAAGTATCTAGCCCAAGGACACAAATGGTTGCTGACCCAGTCTGGACCAACTGATGGATTTGAACTTGCACCATTTCAGTTGTGAGTCCATTAATCAATAGTGGCTCCCTAGCAACTGATGTAGCAGATGCAATATTTATCCATTTATACCCTATCCCCCCTCCCCCAATTCTTAAAAAATGTTGGCAAATATTTACTCTGGGTATCTTTTTGGTGGAAAGGTAAGCCCATACACTACTTTCTGATCAGTTTATTAGGCTTTCCCTTAATGGTATTATCAAGTGAGAATTACTATATTCAACCTTTCAAAACTTAACCACAAGATCCTAATATAAATGCATTTTTGATGTGGCTGCTGCCATGGCAGCTTTTTAAGTGATAACTACATCTTGCCATTGTCATGGGAAAGAGGAATTCTGGAAATGTGTCCATGAAGCACAAATGCCCGAGCACATACTGGAACCTTAATGTAGAATAAAACTATGAGACATATAGATGCACTGACTGCCAAGAGCAACACCTATAATAAATGGTAAGGCATACAAAGTTTCCTGCAGTAAAAGCAAAAGATTTCCAAAGGCACAAATAAGTTATTTACTGAACTGATTCGAAAAAAATCTTGTATCCATGGTCTTCATTAAATCTCTATATTGTGAACACATTATATTCATCAATACACTACAGCTTTTGATGAGCTACATAGACATTTGAGAACAAATTAATGCCCTGTCATTTGGTTGGTTTAGCAGCCAATATATGCTCTATTCAAACACACCAGCATACAATTTTTGACAATACAATACCTGATACTCATTGAAAATTATTGAATAATTTACCCTGATATATACATCAATAATCGTATCAATCTCCAAAAAGAAATGGCCTCTTTCAGAATTTTTCTTGAGAAATAGATCTAAAAAATTTTATGAAAATCTCCAGATAATAGATCAGGGCTAATTTGGGAAAGTCTGAATGGAGGTTATGCTCTTAATTGATTTATTATCATCACCCACCTCTACATCAATACATAAAAGCCTCTGTTGAGGTAATACTTACATTCAGCACTAGAGAATAATGAAATAGGAGTATTAAAAAGCTTGATACAGGTAAAAGTGCAAATGCTATATTAACTTTAATTCAGGAAAAGAAGATATAAAGTGCCCCCCCCCCCCCATAGGGTCATAATTTCTTTGCTTGGACAGTAGCTTTAAAAAGAGGGATTATATCCTGTAGGAGAAGGGCAAATGATAATAATGGATCATTCACAGGATACCCTCTAGATGATGCATAGTTTTTCAAATCATTCATGCAAGTTTCAGGGAAATTGAGCTAGATGCTGGCATCCAATGATAACATGATTTACAATGCCAAAACTGATGCAAATGACATAGCTGAAAAATAATTCGTATCTTGTCTTGCTTCACGGTTCATGCAAGACCTTAAAATTACTTCAATATACAAAAAGAGCAACTGCACTGACATTCTACATTCCTTTCATCATCTCTTATTTCCAACTGGCAAACTAGTTATGATTTTTTTTAATAGTAAAAATGTCCCATGTTTAGTGACAGTAATAATCCCACCTAAAAATTTGCAATAATAATGCAGAGGAATTGGTAAATCAAAATATCTAGTTATTTTAATGGTATTTTGACATGAACATTTGCTCTTTACCTTTCTTGCTGTTTTTTTTAAAAACATGACTCAAACCATGTTATTGGCCTCAGGGTACAATTGTAAAATTTCTCCTATCACAGTCCATATGTTTGTCCTATGATAAGTATATGGGCTATCCGTGTAAGGTGTTTGTCATATGACAAGTCCATGGGCTATCTATGTAAGGTGATTGTCCTTTGATAAGTCCATGGGCCATCCTTGTAAGGTGTTTGTCCTATGACTTGTTCATGGGCCATCTTGTAAGGTATTTGACCTATGATAAGTCCAAAGGCCATCCTTGTCAACAAATTTGTGAAGAATTTATCACTGGTACAAGCTTTCTAATTATAAAAAGTAACAAAAACCTTGATAAAAGTTGGGGATGGACTTATCGTGGAGGTGGACTTACCATCAAGGCTTAATATATGGAAAATTTACGGTAATTTAGTACAAAAACCCAAGGAGCATAGTATCATGCATTTTCTTTCACAAATATAAATTTTCATTTTTCACTTGGCATTAGTTTTCTTTATTGTGACTTAATTTCTCTGACTTAACTGAACAAAAGCCAATTATTTCACAAAATAATGCAAACGTTAGAATTGTCAAAACTATAGGGAAATACCACATACACTCACCAACGTTGTTTGCCGTAAGTCAGATCCTGTTTGAATGACACTGACCCTGATCTGTCATTGCACAATACACTAGCAGATAAGGGTCTGTGTTGTATGTTCAGCTGATTAATTCAAACAAACTACACAGATCCAGATCTTTCAGCACATTGTGAAATGGCCAATGTGGTTCTATGCAGTTTGCATTTGGATCCAAACATATGTTGTACATGGAAGCATAGCTTGATCATTAGATTCCTTACATTGCTATAACATGTACCAACATTGTTGCTCAGTTTACCATATTTTATAGTCCTGGTAAATTTATCACTTGACGATTTTGTGTCCCTGTTCTTGTTATATTTTGTTTCTCCAGAAGTTCAATTGTACAGAATACAAAGGCAACTGTGCAATTAAAGAGACCTGAAAACTTTTCCCCCTTGTTTCTTAGTTGCACATAGGGTATAAATGAATTAGTCAGTTCAATACACTTGACCAATTTGAAAGTTTTTGAGGCAGGTGTGAGCATGCAGGTATGTGTTAACTACTTCTCATGGACACCTAGTATGGTTTACTGTGCTAACAAGACAAAGAATAAATATGTACCATATCTACACCTGTATAATGGACATAAAACTGTTAACACTGTAGACTCAGATCTGACTGTGCAAGAGAATCTATTCTATTTTGTTTTCTTATGATTTCATGCACAGTACCAGAGCTACCAGTCTAGCATTATGCTAGATCAGGGTCCAGCCTGTTTACAATTATGTATATACTGTACACATATATATGGTATCTTTGCATGTACTTATCATTGCTTGTCCCTATGTTTTATCTGATTACATGTTTGCTCAGGTTTGTGCAATGTACACAATCAAGCAACTTTTAAACACTATTGCTACTATAATTTATTCCTATCTAGACAAGAATTCGTTCCAAGTACAAACAGAGTGACCCTCAAATGGAGATACAATCCCCGACTGCACCAAGAAGGTTTGGTCATCAGAAAATGAAGCCAAAAAACTACATTAAAAATTATACCTCTCTGATGATCATTTACGTGACAGACTCTTATACAACTCAGCTGCAAATCACTGCAAACTGCACAGACCCAGATCTGTCATCACATAATATGCCAGTAGAACTGTGCAGTCAGTCGAACAAACAACACAGACCCTGATCAGCAGTTGCAAAATGCTATGGAATATCAGGGACATTGTTGTTTGCAGTTTGACTCGATTTATAACAGCATATATATTTTTGTAATAAGGCTTTCTTGATTATTCAGATAATGACCTTCAAAGTTGCAGATATCTTTGATTAGAGCTTTCATATTACTTTTATACATAATCCCACCCACTCTCCCCTCCCCCTTAATAAACAGAAAGTCTAATGAATTGATATAACTATGATAAATCCGAAAAAGTATATTTTGGACATAGATAGCATGTACTTTTATATATATATATATATATATATATATATATATATATATATATACCTGAATATGTGGTTTAAAAACCCTTATCAATGGACATATTGCTTATTCATATTTTGACCACCTCAGTGAACATATACCACATGCTTACTTGTCATCATATCCCATAGTGTGAGAAAAAATTATCTCAAAATATTACAGCCCATCTCACAGTCTCAATCTTATGAGATCAATTTCTCAAAGAATTAGATATTTGTTCAGCGAATATCTTGTTTGTAATTATGTAAACAAAAAAATCATGTATTGCAAATGTTTTTGTAAAGTGTTTGTCTAAGTAAACCAGTCCTAATTGTGTGCATATTCTAGACATAAACTAACATACAGAACAACTGAACCCAAAAATGACAATTTATTTGCATCTTGCATCAGTAAATATGAATGAACTGTGAAAAAATAAAATCTCATAGAATTTATTGAAAAATCTCAAAATCTGAAAGTATGATGGGTAGTTCTCTATGACGCTAACCAAAACATGTCCAGAAAACCTTTGTCTTCTTTCTAACAGTGACCTTGACCTCTAAGTGTGTAATCCTAGCAGCAACAGGATTCTTCTGTTCTCCATGTGGAAGTTATCCACAAAGTATTTTGGTCTGGGTCTGTGATGTAGAACTAAGGTTGCATGGAAATCAATTTTCTGCTTTCTGTCTGAGTAATCTTGACCTTTTAACTTTTCACCCACAAACCAATAGGCTACTTCCTTACTTAAGACGAAACCATATACAAAGTTTGGTCCAGGTATATGATGAGGAATATTATTATAAGTAAATCAGTCAAAGTGACCTTTACATTTGACTTTTTAACCCAAAATCATTAGACTTCTTCTTTACTCTAAGTACAATCCATCCACAAAGTTTGGTCCAAGTATGTTATGTACAGCTAACATTTTTGTGTGGAAACCATTTTTCTTCTTTCAGTCAGAGTGACCTTGACATTTGACCTTTTAAAAGCAACTTTGACCTTTGATCTGTTAAACATAAAAATGATCTGGCTCTTCCCTACTCCTAGAGCAAGCCATCCACAAAGTTTGGCAACTGTAGCTAGCAGAGAACTTGCGTTATTGTTTGGAATTAAAATTGGTAACAGGCAGATGGATGGACATAACAAATTATACTCCTCCTGATATCAGGCATGTAAAAACAATTTAGTAACAGTAATGTGTTCATGGAACACAAATGCTCTGTCACAGTGACCTAATTGCAAATCTTAACTGCACAAAGGTAGAAACATACAGATAAATTAAACATTATATGCTTCTTCTGTATTTGTGAAGGGCAAAACCCCTACACCACTTTGGCATGTAATGATCAATACTATAATCAGTATGAAGATAAAAATTTTGCAATAAATGAGTTGCTACAAATCTCCATTAAGCCACTTAACAGACCAATGCATGATAAGGAACCGCAGGTGTTTACATTTTTATTACATAAATAATCCCTAGACTGAATTGGTCCATGAGAATAATAAATCTAAATCCAATAATGTAACCCATGCATCTATGCAAAGTCAAGATTCAACAGAATGATTGATTTTAATGGCACATCAGCACACAAAAGGTTATGTAATGACTAGGCAATTGGGGAAAATTTAGTGCCTTGCCCAGGAACTCACAATAGCAGCAGATCTGGCCTTTCCCAGGCTGGATTCAAACCCACAACCAGCTGGTGGCAATCTGCAAGTCCAGTAATTTTAACCCCGAGTTACCTTTGCTTCTATAGGTTTCAAGAGGGGTAATTTATGAAGGAAAATTTAATATTCATACATGCAAAAATTTAAAAACCTGCACATGCCCACAAATGCATGGGCATAATGCAGAATAAATGTAATCAAAGAAAGGAAAAGAAGAGGAAGTTGTATAATGTACCATGGACTTTCATTTTGATGATTTCATCATTTTTCATTTCAAACTCCTTTTATCCATGAACAAAAGACCAAAAACCATCATATGTCATTTGGATTAAATTTGATTTATATGGGGTACTGGGATATTGACAAAACAAACAGTTGCAGGTGCTGGTGAGGGTCAGTATTATATATTAGCTTAGGTGGTGGAGCAAGATGTTAGATTCTGGGGGATCTGGATGCAAGTCCCAATCCTGCTGTGCACATTTCATATGGTAGAGGTGGTCAGGTAAACCATTTAAAGACCTCACAGATATGAAACTTTTTCACCTGATAATCAAAATGGTTGTTGTGGTCATTGGGAGGATGCATCTCTGAAAGGCAGAGGGAATGTATCACAAATACTGGTGAGGATGTCGGCCCAAAAGAGAAGGAGAAGGAGCACTAGTGGCTGACATTTGAGAGCTTGAAGCCCTGTATGGCTCCACACATTTTCTTTTCCACTAACAAAAAAAAATTCCTAATTTGGCTTGGCATGTGGTGGACTTTTAAGTAATGTGTATTAGCTATACCATACATCTGAACTATATACTGCAAAGAATTTGAAGGAAAGCTTCATTGCTTTGCATTGGAACAGGATTTATTACATACTCATTTAATGTTACTAGGTTGATCTGGCATTCAGTATAAATATCTGTATTGCAGATATAGACTGGAACAATTTATGTGTTTTCACTGACATCTGCACATCAATATTCCTAACTACACAGACCAAATTGAACTTAACTCTCTCTCTCTCTCTCTCTGTCTCTCTGTCTCTGTCTCTGTCTCTCTCTCTGTCTCTGTCTCTGTCTCTGTCTCTGTCTCTCTCTCTCTCTCTCTCTCTCTCTCTCTATATATATATATATATATATATAACCAAACCATGGAGACAAAAGAGTATGCAGATGCCATGAATCCTCTAAAAAATGATGTAGAATGCTTGAAATCCAACAATTGATCAAGGATTCATCAATACAAACAACATCCCATGTAACGATATAAATTGTTCAACATAGGCTGTAACAATGTCCAAAATGGAATAAACATGACAAAGCCCATAAAAAACATAGTTAGCTCTAAGAAACACTGTTCACACATCAAACTGCATCAGACTATGTTAAATAGTTCTTGAGTTGTGCTGACTGCATGCAACATCCTATATAAAATAGATGAAGTTGGCTGAAAAGGGAAATAACTTTGTATTGCAAATGGTGCAGATGAGACAAAACCCATCTTGGTCTAAGAGACAAATGTTTATACCAAATTACAGAGAATATGTTGAATGGTTCTTGGGCTATGGAAAATTGTAAGTAACATTCTAAGCTTACACATGAAGATAAGAATTTGCTTGAAAAGGGGCATAACTCTATATAAAAAATGGAGTGGATAAGACTAAACCCATAAATGACAGAATTAAGTCTATATTCATACCAAATTGGACCAGAACATGTTCAATAATTCTTAAGATATGGTGATTGCAAGCAACATTACAAGTTTTCAAGTTAAGACAAGAATTTGTTTGAAAGGGGCATAACTCTATATCAAAAATGGAATAAACAAAACACATAATGCCACAGCTAAATCTACGAGTTCATACCAAATGATACCAGAATATGTTGAGCTATGCTTATTACATGCAACATTCCATGTGAAGAGATGAAGTTTATTGTCAAGGGTCATAACTCTATTCAAAATAAAGTTGATAAGGCAAAAACTGAATAAGGCACATTGAGGTCTATGAGACAAAATTGAATGGTTCCTGGGCTATGCTGGTTACAAGAATCTACTTTTATAGTGACTTAGACTGCGTACATGAGCTATGTGACTTGTAGTTTAGGGGAGATTTATAAGTGATGGAAATGATGGAAAAGGGCAATAACTCCATCAAAATTTGACCTGACAAAAATGACACCTTGGTGGAATAGGCATTTCACCTTCCAAATTTCATCCAATTAGGAGTAAGGGCTGCAGAGCTATGGTGGTTGTCAGAAATGTAAATGGACAGACAAACTTATGGACAGACAGAAAAGGTGACAACTATATGGCCCTTGCCACCTGATGCAAGGCTCTAATAAAAAGGCTATAAAAATATAATTATAACAAAATGCTTATTAATTTATGTTTCTAAAATATACATTCCCTCTCCATAATATAATATAAAAGTACACCAATATAAGTCTTTCTAATTTCTTAATTATAGGCCATGTGTATACCTACCATGGAACAATCCAGAAACCTTGAACGTATTTCCCTTAACTGGTCATAATCCAGATCCATCATTAATATTATTTTATCCACAAAATCTACTTGGCACAAATCAAATATTCAATTAATGTGGATTAATTATAATTAAAGAATTAGATTTAATTTGTCAATTACATGCATACACAAATGTTTAAACTGTCACTGCACAGCAAATTCATGTCCATTACCATATCATATCGATATCCATTGATTTCATGATTATATTGAAAGAAAACAAATTTAATGCATGTCAGTCAATTCATTAATTGCTAAAATTATCCAAGTTAAGTTTGAGTCTCCATAAAAAAAAATTTTTTTACAAAATTTAAATTTATGATTTTCACAACCTTTTCAGAGAATAAATTTTCAAAGATCACTTATCCAAATCAATGCTTTCACAGAAATGAAATAAAAATACATATTCCTTAACTATCCATAGAGAATAGAACACCAGTAGCAACACATTTTGTGATGTTAATAATCCATTGAAAATGCAGTGTAATTGTTAAGTTCTTACTCTGCATTTGCAAAACAGGTCTATACACCACATACATTAACTATTTATTCACTTTTAACCAGGCAGCCAATATTGTCACCAGGTATGTATATCACATTATTGTATGAATGAACACAGACTGGTCTCAGTGCAGGTTTATTGGTGTATAACTCTCTCTGATTAGTATGTCAATCAGTAAACACAGTCTGCTTTCACCTGAGTCCCAGCTGGTAAATATGTTCCCTTTCTAGTCATAAATCAGTGATAATAGGTCCTTAACAAGATAAGTACCATTAAACATTTCAAGGGAACTTAGAAATTTGATGTTGCAAACTCATATTTCAGAAGGAAAAACCAAATTTATTACAAACTCAATTTTGAGACCTATAACTTTCATTTCTGTAGAAGTCAAAGATTTTGCCCCTTTGTTTCTATATCTGCAATTTTAAATGTGTGGTTGATAACACTGACTTCTCATTTATTACAGTGTCTGTGAGTGCATTCATACATACTAATTTGTGCTCTTTTGGATGAAGTGATATATGAATGATTGGCTCTGTTTTTAAGTTTGTATATTCAATTTGTAACATGTAGTGAAGTGGGTCACAGTGACCCAGTGGTTACTAATCATGATGATATTTTTCATGACAAAGTTTTTGGTGATCTTATTGTATTTGCAAATGAAGTAATTAAATTTTACATTTAGCACATTCACATACTTGCAGCTAACACAAGTACTATATTAATTTCACACATCAGTGAAGCACCGTTCTGGAATGATCTAGCTTAGATAGTAGTCAATACACTGTAATACAGTAAATAATTCTCCTTCTATTCCATTATATTTCTTCAGGTTTTTAAATACCCCACTATTGCTAACTTTTTGAATTAGTTTTTTAGATTTTGTTTTTATATTATTGATGTGCCAAAACACTACTTTGGCAGTACATGACTGGCTGAAATTTTCTTCTCTTTCACATGGGGAAAATGTATACAGTCAGGCTGGGGTCTGAACCCAAGACTTCTCTCATACTAGCTTAGCTTGCCTCCATCAGCGCTATTGAAGCAGTCAGTCATTGATGATTCTTGCAACACATCCTTAAATTGCCAGATCTTTATCAGCTGTGACCCAAATGACCTTTCTCGATAGAAATTAAACAAGCTGTTGAGTATGACAATGCAGCATGAATAAGTCTGCCAAGTGTCAAAAGGAACAAATATGTATTGCCAGACTGAAGTTCAAGCATGGAACCACCACATAAGTAGCACATTCACTACCACCCAAACTACATCTGTATCTGATAAAAAAAAACAACTTTATGTTGTTGTTGCTGTTGAAGGGTTTAATGCCATTTCTCAGCACAAGATAGGCTATACATGGCGGCCAGAATAATTGGTGGAGGAAGAACCCTGGAAAACCTCAGGAAGAACCACCAACCCATGAGAAACTACTGGCAAGCTTTCTCACGTACCCACATTAGCCAAGCCTAAGACTCGAATCCATGCAGACAGGTGAGATGGTACTGATCTGGAACAGTGAGATCTTTAGACCACTCAGCCACTCAGGGCCCCTCTCAAACCTAATGTAGCCAAAGGAGCATGAAAAGATAAATTTTCATGGCATATACAGTATATCCTAAAATTCAAACATTACTGGAGTGAAACACAAAATGTTCCTGCAATCAAAAAACATAAATAAGTTACTATGACCTATATTTTAAGATGATGAGAAGGGGAAGTTGAATAGTGCTTAAAAAAATGGATCCATTAAAGTTCACAGTTCCATATGCAATAATTTCTAAAAATGGAGTTAATTGCAACGTCAAGGGGGGTAAGGGAAGGAGAAAGAGAAAATATAGAAAAACGAGAATATATTACATGTCCTCCACATTTTTAGTAGTTCTCTATATAGGCACTAGTAGGCACAGTTGACACTAAAGGTTACTGAAAAACAAGTCTCAGAATCTTTGATCTTTGGTCAATATATTACGTAGTCTTGCAGCAAACTTACTGTGCAGAAATCATTTATTTTTTTATTAGACTTGCCATGACCTTTGATCTTGAGACTCCAAAACATAGGCCTTTTTCTTACCGTGAGTGCAAAGTTTGATAAAGGTAGATCATGTCAAACTAAAGTTATTGTTCAGAAAAAAATCTAAAGACGGATGGACAGAAAATATGATAACAGTATCTGGTCTGCCTTTTGGCAGGTGTATATAAAGTTTACAAGTTTGGCAAGAAACCAGAGAAAAATCACCTAATACCCCCCTCCGATGTTTTTTGTATGGAATAATGTCATGATGTATTTTTATATGGTATATTAGGGTAAATATTGACTCAATTGACTTAAGGATGACTGTAAAGAGGATTAGGTGATTAAACAGTATTGTATTTCTATTGCCAGTAAGCTGAACAAATTTAAAGCAAAACACTCACAATACAAGATTATGATTGCATACAGTTAATTGTGTTTACTTTTATCTTTATGAATGGCATTACCTGGCATTACCTGCCATATTCTTGAATAGCTGACAAAAGACCACTTTTATATGTATAGAATTTTACATGAGTTCAAATAAAATTTTATAACTAAAGATGCATTACAGAATTATTCATTATAACATTTATCAAAAAACCAGTTGCTCATTTGATGTCTTTATCACTCTGCTTTCAGTTTTTACTATGATCTAAATCAGAGACTTTAACAAGTCCCTGTAGGCAAACGGTGTAATTTTATGTCCAAAATTGCTGATACATGCATTAAATGGTCACAAGCAATTAATTATTATATGTGGTTTGGAACCAGTCTATATTTGGTGGTACAGTATATTAAATACTATACTTTAAAAAAATGAAGGTTGCCAATTTGCTATAAAAAAACAACTAGAAAATAACATAATTTTTCAGTAGAAGCCTATGTATGGATAAATTACACACAATACAGTAGGCTTGAACCTTTATTCTAATTCAGTTTTATCACTGTAGATGCACAGGTACTACTGGATATAGGCTGGGAGATGTTAATGAGCAATTACATGGGAATTTATAGCAAAATATGAGGTTCACAGTATGTTATTTTCATCATTTTAAAAGTTTCCTCTTGGATAGACCATTGACTGAATTAAAGTGGCTATGCCAATCTTACAACACAATGTATCATAATCTAGTCAAACATTAACACTACAGTCAATGGGAATTGATGTTGTTGTTGTTATAGGGTTTAACGCCATTTTTCAGCACAAGATAGGCTATACATGGCGGCCAGTATTAATGGTGGAGGAAGAACCCTGGAAAATCCCGGGAAGAACCACCGACCCACGAGAAGTGACTGGCAGGCTTTCTCACGTACCCACGTTAGCCGAGCCTGGACTCGAACTCACGCAGACAGAGGTGAGATGGCAGTGATCCGTAACGGTCAGCGCTTTAGACCACTCGGCCACTCGGGGCCCCTCAATGGGAATTGAATTGCCACATTAACTCACTTATAAGATGAGTCCAACTGCAAGCTGCACAGACCCAGGTCTTCCATTGCATAATGCACAGGCAGATCTGGGTCTGTGCACTTTGTTAGGAGTAATCAGTAAAACAAATAATATAGACCATGATCTACAGGCACATTATGCTATGGCAGACCTGGATCTTTGTTGTTCGCAGTTTGACTTGACTTATAAGTGAGTATATATGGTAGTTTCCCTGTGCCCTATAGCAACAGACATACCTAAAGGAAAAGGACCTGGATAAAATATTCCCAACCCCTTTCTCACCTGTCGCATCAGATAGTTAAGACGAATTTGTGTGTAATATTAGGAAAAAAAGTGCAAGTTTAAGATCCTTTACTAATGGTACCAATTTTTAGTCACACTAGATTTTAACAGCAGATACCCTGGGATAGCTTACTAAATGTTGTGTAATGCATTTTCTCAGCAACACTATAAATAACATATTAAAAAAATCTATCTTTTCTAAATTTGATTACATAAATGGAGATTAACAATTAATGACTTTCAAACATGGAACTAGATGACTGTAATTATTGCAGTTTAAGGATAAAAATGTACAGTTTTTATATTGAAATTTGCAAAAAAATATTGCATTTTCCTCCATTTTTTCACATTGGGTATATCTATCTGGAACAAAAAAATGGACCAATAAATGATGTTAAATGATCAGTATACCGTAAGTTTGATATCTTGCTTCTGTAACCTCATCATTATTTTTGATGAGAATTTGTTTTATAAGTTTTCCATAATTTTCTCAAAAAGTTTTATTGATGTTATTACTGGTGGATTTCTTTACATCTCAGATACAATGACACAAATAGTTTTATTGATGTTATTACTGGTGGATTTCTTTACATCTCAGATACAATGACACAAATAGTGCAGGAAATATCTTCTTTGGTAATAATAAAATATTTAACTTGGGATTTCATAATGCCAAAAAGGGACAGTTTGTGTCTCAAGTTGGTGAGAACTGAAGTCTGTCAAGAATGAGATGGGATCCAAGTGTTACTTTCCATTTTTTATGGCAATCATTTACACACATGTGTATGCATGCACACATACAAGCACACGCATGCATGCATGCACACAGACAGACACAGACAGACACAGACACACACAGACACACACACACACACACACACACACTTTTGTATAACATGCCCCTCTCAAGGATGAAACTTTAATGCTACTGATTTTTTTATAAGAACATTCAATGATGCTGAGGAACTGCAAAAAATGTCAGCATCTTTGCTTATGATGAATACCGGTACATGTGCTGACACAGAGAGAAAGGCAGCTTAAATTATACTGATGCAAGAAATATCGAGTACTACATGTCAATTTTATTTATATTAAAATTATTTCACCAATTTATTTGACTTTTGAAAACCTAATATCTAATAATAGTACAGGACAAAGATTATAATTCATATGTATCAAGAAAGAGTTTCTAGCCTCCTCCTTTCCCAATTGTTTCCCCTTTGTCCCCTTCCTATCTTGCACCCTTGCAGGTTATTCAGGGAGAGGTGTATTATAATTCCTCACTTTAACACCTTTCAAGGAAGCCATAAAAGTACACTGTTGTCTTATACTGGGATTCATTAAATACAGTACAGTGATCCCCAGCTATAACGCTGTTCAAAGGAACCATATAAGTTGTTGTTGTTGTTGTTGTTGTTATAGGGTTTAACGCCATTTTTCAGCACAAGGCTATACATGGTGGCCAGTATTAATGGTGGAGGAAGAACCCAGGAGAACCCGGAAAGAACCACCGACCCACGAGAAGCTACCAGCAAGCTTTCTCACATAACCACATTGGCCGAACCCGAGACTCGAACCCACGCAGACAGAGGTGAGATGGCAGTGATCCGTAACGGAGAGCGCTTTAGACCACTTGGCCACTCGGGGCCCCCGAACCATATAAGTGTAACATTTTATAGTTGACATTGCCTTATAATATAGGTTACTGCATTTGTATGGGAAAATATAAATGAGCTTTTTTAGTAATACTGCATGACCCTGCAGTATTAATAAAATAAAATGAGTTCATATTTTCCCATAAAAATGCAGTAACCTTTTTATTATATACACATTTCATTTCCCTACCTAAGGTTTAATAATAAAGGAATACATGGCCAGAAACAAAGTAATTGAATTTATGCTATATTAAAAATTAAATACACTACAGATTCATCAATACACAGTGACAATATTAATGCGCATATAGCACCACCCTGTGACCTTTGAACTTCATTGCACACTCAACATTAGTTTTAAAAAGTCTTGTTTTGGTCTACTTAAACTTGAAAGAGTCACATTTTGAATGAATGCGCATTGAAGAAACTTTTCCTGCTGGTCTGGAATGGATGGATTTTGGTTTTCTCTTGATCCAACTCAATTCTGCTTTTCTGATTATGAATGACTGGGTGTATTAGGTCAGTTTAGTACAGTAAGGAGAATGTGATTTCAGTTGCAAATGTAGTTGAAATTACAGTACAATTTCAGTGTGTATCAAGTTTTCCGTGACATGGGTCAGGTCATTCAGATTTGCAGAACTAAGAAAGTACATTTTGAGGAAATTCAAGATGCATAAATATAAGTATATTTATTACCATTCTTATTACCAGCTAAAGAAAAGATGTTTATGCACTGGTCATAGTCTGAACCAAACTATTTGCAAAAAGTTATGAATATTTTCTCCTAAATAACTGATTAAATGATCAGAATGATATTTTCAATTACTGTGTCTCTCACATTTATTGTTGACATTGTGAATATCATGTTCATTTGTGACTCAGTGAATTCGTCCACAAAGTTAACTTTATCATCTCTACTTTCAAATGGATAAAACAGCTTGTTTAGTTCATTCACAAACAAATGTAATCAACCAAAAACATCTACAGCATAAGTGTACATGGTTTGTTTACAAAGTAGTTCCTAATACACTATACTATTTTTAGGCACACCTGTCATGCAGTATGAAGCCATGCAATATGGAAAAATACTACATGAATCTGACAATGTAAAGTTAATGGAGAAAAAAATAAGCATTTAATAATGGGTTAATTAAACACTGTACAGTAAGCTCTTACTATAATGATGTGTAATGTGTACAGTGCTATAGTTGAGATCACCATGGGGTACATTAAACATAAAACATAAATCCCTTATTGTGTGTGTGTGTATGTGTGCTTTGGATTTTTAACACAGCTTTAACAATTTTTCAGTCATATCGCTACAAGACAATTTATAGTGATGTTTTAACACTGGGGCATCATGCTGCAGACATGTAGCATCATGTCCCACCAATTCACATTATCCTGACACCAGACTGACCAATCCTAACATTAACCTCTAATGCTGAGCACCAAGCGAGGCAGCTGCTAGTACCATTTCTTAAGTCTTTGGTATGACTCGGCTGGGGTTCAAACCTGTGAACTCCCATATCTGAGGCGGATGCTCTAACCACTAGGCCACTTGAGCGGTCCAAATCCCTTACTATAATAATATGTAAGATGTACAGTGCTGTAATTGAGGTCACCATGTACTAGGGGTACATTAAACATAGTACAGATATCCCTAACTAAAAAGATGTGTATAGTGTAGAGTGCTATAATTGGGTAATTAAACACAGCACAGTAATACCCAACTATAACACTGTTCAAGGGAACCATACAAGTGCATCATTTTATAATTGCAGTTGCTATATAAATGGGTTAATTAAACACAGTACAGATGTCCCTTACCATAATTATATGTAAGATGTAAAGTGCTATAGTTGAGGTTATCATGTACTGGGGTAGATTAAACCTAGTATTACAGCTCTCCCCCATTTTAAAGTACCTTGATATAATGTGTTTCTGGATAAAAAGTGGTATTACTATGTACCACATGACCAAAAGTATACCAATGTATAATAATAAGGTTGAAAGAAAACAAGGTGCAACTTGGTCTTACATCTTTATTTCCCTTCCAAAACACCATTATTTAACATATTTTGATAGTGCCTGCTATACCATGTCTGCATATATAATGCTATTCTCAATAAATTGCAGTTCCATATATATCACAGTTCTCTGTATAATGCAGTTTGGTACATAACACAGTCATTGGCAATGGTCCCCAACTACTGTATTATAAAGAGGGATAGCTGTGCTATTGTAAAATACCTGCCTTTTAATCAGGGGTATTTTTATACTGAGGTGTCTTTTAAAGTGGTACTGCTATGACACTTTTCTGCTGAAAGTGGCAATGATGGGAAAAAGAAAATCAAGCAGAATAACCTGAAAATTCTTCTCTACTACATGGAATTCATTCAATGAACAAGAACTAATTTTTAAGAAAAAATATGAGTCTTCCAATTTAATTGGCATGCAGAGTTTTAGATTTCATGCTGATTTTTGTTTCAAACAAACAATATAAAGTATAAATCACCTGCAAAGACACTACCAACTTTATCTGAAGAAAAATAAGGATAAATATTACACAATGATATTATATAAGTAAGATCATTAATATACACACTATATAAATACATAAAAGAAATTAATTTTTAATGCTTTATGACTGAAAGAGAATACATTAGTAAATTAATGCTTCCATATTATTTATGATCTCTACTGTACAGCCTCTGAAATAAAAAATTGCATAAATGTTGACTCAGAATGTATACTGGTATTTATTCTTTACTTGTTTCTATAGTGTACATGTCACAAATCCACGAAAATAAATAGGTTTGGCCTGTTGCATTTAATTTGACTTGGATTTTCTGTCCTGAATAACAAAACAAGTTTAGCACATGATCCACAATTCCCTTATATCAATGTTCTGCATCTGCACTTTTATGATCCGTGTATCTACACCTTTAGTGAAGACCCCATAACACCATGTCACTGCCTGTATAGGATCTTTTAGGAAGGAATCCATAACACACCATCTAAGCCTGTATCTGCTCCTTTAGAGACGACCCAATAATGCCACAACACTGCCTGTATAATCTTCTTTAAGGTGCACCCTGTAACACCTCATAACAACCTGTATATGCCCCGTAAGGGCACAAATTGTAACACTACATCACTGCATGTATATGCCCTTGTAGTGTTGATCATGTAACCCAAATCAGTACATATATATATATATATGTTCAATAGATGCATCTAAAATTATGTGTGCTGCTCGTTTCTGAAGTTTGCGTGTTTCCGTAGGTAAATATTTCTTGATTCTGCTGAGTAGGGAAATTTTTGATGACAGTGTTTTACAAAGCTTATCAATATGGTCATGCCATAATAAATTATTATCAACGGACACACCTACAAGCTCTTCATGTTTGACATTTTCTAACAGATGATTATTTATTGCAATAACACTTAGACATCACTGCCTGCATGTGCCCCTTTAATGACGGCCCCATAACACAATTCTGCCTGTTTATGCCCCTTTACAAAGGCCCCTATTACACTACATCAATGTGTGTATGTACCCCTTTAGGGAGAACATTGTGCCACCACATCACTGCCTCCCTGTGTCTTTTACTGCAGAACCCCATGACACCAACATCATGACACCCATGACACCAACATCATGACACCAACATCACTGCATGCATGTGCCCCTTTGGAAGGACCCTGTAATACCACATCATTCCCTTATTGATTAATGTTTAAAAAAACTTGTATCAGCCAATCACCATGCTAGATTGCCTCCTTGTTTCAAGCCAGCCTGAAGTTATAAATTGTGTAGGAAGATAAAAGCAATACAAGTGTCAACTATGACGTCTTCCATGGACCCTCATCTGTGAGTATATGTGTACATGAAATAAGTAAGTATACAGATGTGTTTAGTCCCACAATGCATGAATATTGGATACCCAAAAAGCATGGTGCCATTAATTATATTGCATATACAGTGTATCTTTCACTCTTAAACTGTCTATAATGTAACATAACCATATTTATTCTTATACTGTCTACAATGTAGTTGGCCCTGTATCATTCTTACACTGTCTACATTGCTGTTAGCACTGTATTTATTCTTACACTGTCTACAATGCAGTTGGCCCTGTATTTATTCTTACACTGTCTACAATGTAGTTGGCACTGTATTCCTTCTTACACTGTCTACAATGCAGTTGGCCCTGTATTTATTTTTACACTGTCTACTATGCAGTTGGCCCTGTATTTATTCTTACACTGTCTACAATGCAGTTGGTCCTGTATTCATTCCTACACTGTCTACAATGTAGTTGGCCCTGTATTTATTCTTACACTTTATACATTGCTGTTGGCACTATATTTGTTCTTACACTGTCTACAATGCAGTTGGTCCTGGTTCCATTCTTACACTGTCTACAATGTAGTTGGCCCTGTATTTATTCTTGCACTGTCTACAGTGCAGCTGGCCCTGTATTTATTCTTACACTGTCTATAATGTAGTTGGCCCTGTATTTATTCTTACACTGTCTACAATGCAGCTGGCCCTGTATTTATTCTTACACTGTCAACATTGCTGTTGGCACTATATTTATTCTTACACTATCTACAATGTAGTTGGCCCTGTATTTATTCTTACACTGTCTACAATGCAGTTGGTCATATATTCATTCTTACACTGTCTACAATGTAGTTGGCCATGTATTTATTCTTACACTGTCTACAATGTAATTGGCCCTGTATTCATTCTTACACTGTCTACAATGTATCTGGCCCTGTATTTATTCTTACACTGTCTACAATGCAGTAGGTCCTGTATTCATTCTTACACTGTCTACAATGTATTTGGCCCTGTATTTATTCTTGCACTATCTACAATGCAAATGCCACTGTATTTATTCTTACACTGTCTACATTGCAGTTGGCCCTGTATTTATTCTGTTTTAATGATTTTATCAATTTAACTTAGTCTGATGAAAATAAGTGACATGTCTCCTTAAATATCAGTACATCTTTATTACAAGTCATGTACACAACAAAGTTTTATACATACAGAGCCAGTACTTTCTGCAGTGGACATTTATACTTTTGAGGGTTTCCTGCTATTCCCACCTCCATTTATGCAATACACAAAAAGAACATCCCCAATGTAAATGTGTGAACATTGTATACTAATAGCCTACTGGGGGCAAAGGCAAAAGAAACATCCCCAGTGTCAATATGGGATCATTGTATACTAATAGCCCTCTAGGGCAAAGGTAATATTTACAGAATAATACTGCGATGATTCGAATGGACAATGTTTTGAATTCCAGCACTCTGATTACAGTGTAACCTCTCATAATGGTTACCTCTATTAGGAAAAACATCTCACATCCAGCCAAAGTCCTTTTCTCTTAATTTTATCTACATTTTTCATCTTCCCTTAAGCAGTTACCTCCCTTATCCAGTTACAATTTGACCATCCAACTGATGGCTGCTCAAGGAAGGTTGCAATATACTTTTTTTAAATTTGTCATTATTCAATAAATTCCATCCACCATGCTGGTGGACATTTTCAACCATTTTGATGTTATCCTGCATAATTAGTTTTCACAAACAAGCTCAGGGAACCTGCTTACTGTAACTTGACTGCAATTTATTTCTATAGTATATGTTTACCACAGAAGAAATCTGATACATGTGTAAATAAATATATTTCTGAAATAAAATTCCTCAACAAGTATATAAATGAAGATCATGAACAGTCAAGGGTATGTTTTGTTTTGTTTTTTTAATATAAAATTTTTATTAGGAAATTGAGGTAAAACTTATTCTGAATAGCTATGTGAAATCCCAACAAGATTCAAGCAGCTGCTTCAGATCAATGCAATGGTAAAGCTTAAATGCTTGCTTATAGGTGGAGCCCAACTGCAAACAACATACATGTAGATCCTGATCTGCTGTCAGGGTCTATGATCATTGTTCTATTATCCAAGCAAATTGCATAGACCCACATCTGCCAGTGCATTAGGCAATGGTAGATCTGGGTCTGCGCAGTTTACAGTTGGACTCAACTTATAAGTGAGTATCTGCAGTATTTAATTAAGACTGAGTTTTTTTGTGGAAACATGAAACACATCTTTAAGGACCCTGGTTTTGTGACTGTATATGTACCAATAAATTACTTTGTTTTCAAAAACTGATGATAACATAAACAGTCATTTTGAATCTTGCCAAATAATAATTTAAAATATGAGGAAAATGTAAATTCTTATACATATTGTTTGGAGGAAACTTAAAAGTTCTTAAAGGGATTAAACATAAAATGGCAAATATTTGAAGATCATGCAATATCTTAAAATCCTGCAATATCTTAAATTCATAAATTTTGTTTTGCACAGATAAACATATTTTTAACAGGTAAATGCTTGGTCTTAGTTAGGAATCATAGTAATACAGAGTAATTTCCCTTGTCATAAGCAGATCAGGTCAAGGCCAAAGCTTCTGTTGTCTTGGTATTCCTCAAAGCATGGTGATATTTCAGACCAAAACTTAACGGCTTGACCTCAATATTTATCATTTGCATACTTTTAAAGGTGTTAGAAGTGGCCATGAAATTTGGTTATATATAAAAATATAAAATGTGAGTTTTTGTATCTAAAAAAGTAATTCTGTTAACTTTTATCTGGTAAGTCAAGTGTCATGGTAAACAATGACATACTGAATTACACTTCCAACTTTATAGTGTTTTCTGGCCCTCACTCTTTTATAGTACCCAGTCTCTTATAGCATTATAATTAATCCAAAAAGAAACGCATCATTTTAAAAATTTAATCTCTTCAGCCAAAATGATGCTGCTGTAAAGTTTTCTTTGCTGGCTTGATACGCTTAGCTCTAAGAGTGAAACTGACCATATCTTTCAGAAAGACTTTTAAATAGCAACAAATTTTTATAGCGTTTATGTTTTTTT
>JAECUM010011632.1:0-34494 GCA_016617855.1 Megalonaias nervosa | reverse complement strand
TATATATATAATACAATGCATATTAAAAGCTACTTTAAACTACCTTTATATTCAGGAATGACAAAGGCAACCATATCCTCTATGGGGGTAAATTGTAAAATGTTTAAAGCAAGATTTGAATATGGAGAACAACTTTTAACAGTTGCACTGAAATCCGTAGTTTACAGTTCAGGTCTCCTAATTATAGACTCCCTGTTGAGAAACATCATTGGTAGAACATTTTGGGACTTCTAATCTTAGCTTCCTGATGAAAAAGGTCATTGGGACAACATTTATTTTGAAGGTGCAATGACTGTATAAAACATACATCAGTAGTGAATTTTATAACTTTATTATTTGCCAAATTATAAAGCTTGTTTTCCACCAAGAATTACACAATTCTCCAAAATCTTGATAAATTTTTTACTCTAATAATTAATGTGATATAATAAACTGTATGATATTTGTTACTCTATTAATATATACAATATTATACACTGTATGATATCTGATGCTCTATTAATATATACAATATAATAAATTTTATATTTGTTACTCTATTAATATATACAATATTATAGACTGTATGATATTTGTTACCCTATTAATATATACAGTATTATAAACTGTATGATACTTGTTTGATTGTAAATGTCTCATACTTCATAATAATATATTATTTCCTTTCATTTAGTTAACTTCTGTAAAATTCAGGATAGTTTTCATACCATGTGCTCATGGTACATGTGACGATGGTACCGATCGTGGTTCCATTTGGTAGGTTTCCATGCTCTCAGGTGGCTAATACAGCTTTTGGTGCTGTATCTGCAGTTATAAAATAAAGCTCTGCTTGGTCCATAATTAACCTTGTACAGCGGCGCTTGTTATCAGATGAGGCACCATGGGTAAATTTGCCAATAATTTTTTGGCACATATCTTTTGTATCACTACTTGTTGGGTTTGGCAGCCAGACTTGTTTTTGTGGCCTACGTGAAATCATGCCTCACTGTCAACAATGTCAATATCCAAGCATCGCGCATATATCTAAATAGCATTATTTCAGCCCAACCTCATTTATTTTTTGCACATCAGTCTGTGGGATCTGGTTTATTAAAATGACAACCAAACCAAGCAACAATAACCAGATGAATACTTTTGGCAAACTCAAATGTTTAAATCATGACAAATCCAGTTTGGCAGACAATTTATTGCAACTCTGGTTATTTTACATATTGGATGACCAAATCGTGAGAAATATGGCTCATATTCACACGCTCCAAGAAAACTAATGGGTAACGAGCTACCATATCAACAGAAATTACATCATTGGTATTGTTTGTTGTGTTCCAAAGGCCACTGATGTTCTAGTTCAATACACTAGCATTGACCATCCTAAATAAAGTCCCTTGGTCTTGGACACAATGAGCTTTTTTGCTGGGTGACATGAGCAACCACAGACGAGATTGTAAAACAGTTATTTACTAACTCACCTATGTCAGTTTGTGAATCGACGATGGTGTATTTTAGCGCCACCAGTTTCATCTTATCTTGGAGAGATTCTTTGCACTAAAGTTTGCCCGATGTTAGCACAAATTGATCAAATCAGAATCTGCTGACAGATCCACCATCCGATCAAAGATCACTTTGAAAGTCAGATTGAGATTGGATCGTTTTTACTAATATTATAAATTTTCATAAAAAATAATACCATGGTAAAATCTGGTAGTTATCCTCGGCTGAAATTTTGTTATGCTTGCCATCCATGCATTCATGCTATTGCTACAGGGGTGCCTTTACTATGATAGTTGCTGGAATTGTACAATGCCTCGTTAGTTATTATTTTTACTACTATGGGAAACTTTGATCACTTTTGCAACACTACGGTGTCTTCTAGTTTAGCTCTTTTCGCTCTAACACACTCTGACAGTGTGTTTATTTTCCTCGCTGGCAGTTCTGTCAGTCCTTTTCCTCATCATGCATTCATAAATTATTCTGTGACCTAATGAGCCATGCAATTTAAGATGTTAATCCACATCAGTTGAAGAACATTAATGTCAGGCGATTTAATGTATGAAGTGCATGAACAACAGATGTCATAGTATATGCAGTATATGCTCGCTCATAATATTGCCCGTCAATACCAGACAGCGCCCCAACTTTAGAACTTATGTCCACGGTAACAACACACTGTCCACATGATTCTTTAACAGGGTCGAGATTATCCCACATAATCCACATTGTGCCATCCCCACCATTGTGTTTGACAATAAATTTAATTCGAAATAATACTTTTTACCACCTACCAGATGATCATTAATCATCCACGCCCATTGGTCATTCATTGTAGGATAAATGAAAATTCCATTGTGGTCTATCTGGAATGCTGACCAAACATGAGCTGCGCCATTTCGCCTAAACTCCTCCTCAACCATTCTGTTATATTCATGTAATTGTAAATCAAATGGTGGGTTTTGTTTCTTTTCGGTTACTCTGTCAAATTCAAACCTTGTAGTGGTCATGACTGCTGCTGGCTTAATCATAGCTAATCTTGCAAACTCTTCTCTCATAGTTTCTAACAGTTTAATCTGATTTCACAAATTTTATTGGGCAGTATTTGACTTAGGAAAGGTTAGTCTAACACTGGTGAGATTATTATACTGTTCTTGCAGTTATTTTGCAACAGTCCATTTTCCCCTTATATAATTTAGGCAAGTTTTTCTCTAATTGAACATTATTCCAGAATATTATATAATCATGTCACGAGCAAAAATATGGTTGCAAGTGACTTACAATGGGGGTCAACAACCCGTTGCATAAAATTTTGTTGTGATGAGAATTGTGGATATCATTTAGCAAGTGTCTGGGGAGGTAGTTTAGGGCCTAAACTATACGTAAAATGCAGGATGAATGTCAGAGGACTCTCTGAACCTTGCATTTCTTGTACACAGAGAAAATATAGAGTGATGTAACAATACTTTGATAAAATAAACCATGGCAAGGTTGGGGTGGGGTGGGGTGGGGGTGGTGTCACAATAAAAGATGCTAAAGATTATCTTCGTAGATTTTCTACCAAGAAAATCTATGAGTAGAAACCAATTGTCATAATATATTTAGTAACATGAAATTATTAAATTAGAAAAAATATGATATAGAACTACACAAGTAAGTTTAATAATGTACCGTGTTGTTTTTTTTTACCCCTGAACTATACTGGTACATTACAACACCAGGATCTCACTGTATGATTTATACTGTCCTGCTAAAATTAACATGGAAACAACCAGAATCATGCTAACCAAGCTTTCATACAAGGCTCTGTTCTGCTTTTGGCAATTAGGAATCAACATTTTCTTTTAAGACCTTGATGCTAGAAACAACCTTTAAAAACACTCAAACAGGATCTATTTAACCTTTCTGCTGTTTTTACCCCAGGGATATCCCATGGATTGATTCTGGGGTTGATAGAAGGCTCTGATTGGCATTTCTGATATAGGTATGAGCTCCTCCACACCCCATTTTGTAAAATTATTGGTTTTCAAAATGGTCGCTTTGTACCTCCAAAAGAGGTTGGCTCACTCCTCCCCTTGCTTCTCAACCAGTCACTGGAGTATAGAGGGGTAATTAAAATTCTAGAAAACACAGTTCTTGTGGTTGCTGAATGTGTATATAACAATACAAATTGTTCCAAGTTCAGACAATATAAAAATGATGATGGCTTTAAGTTCGTTGTCATATTGTGAAGAAAAGAAAATACATTTATGGACTTAATAAAAGATCTGTATGCAGGGGTAAAGCACAGTGTGTGTTAGTCTTAGATAAACCTCTGAAAGAGAGAGAGTGTATTCTTAAGATTTTGTATATTTTAGTTTAAACTTTCTACCTATTTTTCTGTCACAAATGGTCATTAAAGGTCATAGGTACATGTCTATCTAGGTTCACACATACTTTTGGAAGATACATGCTCATGTGCAAACTAACAACCTAGCTGAACAGAAGCCTTTGACATGGTTTGTTTCCTTTGCCAATGATTTGTTAATTTTACTTGTAAACTGATAACTAAAATTCACAACAGCTGCTCTTCTTCATTTATGTTTTGTTCTCCATTATGTTGCTAAACAGTGTTTTTATTACATGAGCATTTTTATTGAATCATTCTGTTATAACCCACACCCTATTTCATTGTTTGATTCTCATAAAATAAGAAGAAGAAGAAACAAGAAGTATAATAATAATAATAACAATAACAATAACAAGATCAATTCAGATTAAGATGAGGCACTCATGGCATATTATTAGTAGGTGGATATGAAAGTTAGTGCATAAATGCATATCATAGTTATTATCATAAGATATGCATCTTGCTTTGAACTATAGTTTGGAAGAGTATGTGTTCTGAATCTAGACCTGTCTTCATTATCATTGGGTTTGTATTGGTATGCAGAAGAGGTGTCATATATTAACATGAATGAATTGCTCACCATTCAACTACTTTGTATCTTTAGAACTAGATGGCTTTGTTTGGAAATTATGGAGATCACTCTGGCATTCCCAGTGTTCCTGTAGATAACATACGTGGTCTAATAAATCCCATCCAGAATGATGATCAATCACATATGGTAAGTTCATCCTTGCTTTATTATGTTCTTCTGATTGGTCACATTAACAGCGAAAAACTTGATAATTTTTTGAATAATCTTCAGGCTGTTGCACAGAATTAGAATTCTTCATGGGGAAATATTGGAAAAAACAATAAACATCCAGGACCAGTTAAATCTGTAACTACACAGACGGGCGAAGAAATAATATTTTCATCGATATATCCAGCTGCAAACATTTTGATATCTGCTGGGATTCAGTATGGCATATCGCACATAATATAACCAACTCAGCATTTTCAAAAAAAGTATAAACAAAAAATATCTCAGTATCTCGCACCACAAGAACTGACATACTAGATTCCATGTATCAAACTGCAAGCAGTCAAGGGAGATAACTCTGCAGGGACTACAGAGAAGCTGGCTTTGGAATACTCGCTCATTGTAAATATAGCAGAGATTAAAAATCGCTCAGTCGGTCAAATGAATGAAAGCGTGAATAGATCATTTTGATTTTACTTATGTCTGTGTGTGTAGAGACTTTAATCTCCATTCACATATTCCCGGGAAAGGAAATCAAAATGTGAATTGTTTTGAGATGATGTATTTGTAAACACCTGATTTTTATGTCTACACATACCCTTGATAAAGGAAATTAAGAGTTCCATAGCAAAACAACTCTTTTTCATTGATTTGACTGACTACAGACTTCGTCTATATACCTGTACACGTAACTTTGATAATTATGTCCGCCAGAGATTGATCTCATTGTGTAAAAATTCTACATGTACAAGGATATAGTTACTGGAGATCTAAAAGACCCCTCACACGTATAATACAACCGCCAAGTTATTGATTCAGTGGGGGGCCTGAACTTAATATGGCGGTTGTATTATACCAGCAGGGAGGAAGGGGATTTATCGCTGGGTTTTCCCATTATGTGTAATTTTATATATGTGTTTGAACATGTAAAGGGAAACATGAATAATAGCACAATCGGTCACTTGTCTGACTTGCGATTAAATAGTAATTTTTTTTTTATATAAGTGGGGAACAGCGGGGACCAGCTGAGATGGTGTAAATATAATCTGAAATCCAATATGGTGTATGTGATCAGTCTGTGCTAATTGCCTGACTAGACATAATAATTCCTTGGAGGTCAGGTAGTTCGGATCGCCCTCTGGACCTGGGAGAATGTTGTTTGCTAATCTAGGGGTTTACTGGGGGTTGCGTCTGCACTTAAATTAGCACTGATCAATACAGATGCCTGTTGGATGTAAAATAATACATGAACGCCATCAGCTTACGCTAGCAGATGTCTGTATATAAATAAAGTATATACTCCCAGGAAGTACTACCAATGAGCATCACCCAGGCCCAGCTATATCCTTTTGTGCTGTCCATATATTCTGAAAACAACAATTAAAGAATGTAAATATTATTTTAATTTTAAACATACATATATTATGTAATGAATTCTGAAAATATTAATGCGATTATTTCTGCAATTCAAAAATTACATGACTGTAGCAACTTTCTGATCAACTTGATTCTGAAGAAGAATGATTTTGAAATATTACAAGAAGGAAAATCTGAAGGAAGTGACACGCTAGCAGCCGAATACAGGTTTAATAAATTACTCCTGTGAACAATGACACAATTAGTAGCATCTGCATGGGATGATAAACAAGTTGAGCGATTCGTTCCACTCGCACATGCGACTGAGAAAATTAGATCAGAATTGCCACACGAATACGAAACAAAAATGATTGTGAGTGCGCATATAAGACATTAATGAAGCAGCTGCTTTTTGTCAGAGATTATTTACAGGTGGTATCATCGACATTAATGTTTATCGATCTCTCATTGATACAATTATTGATGATTACCACTGTGATTGATGCAACTAGATCAGTGACAATAAAATACGATAATCATACAAAATGCTCAACTTAGACCTGTAATGGTCAGCGTGATAAATTTGCGATTATCAGCATATAAAGTAATCTACGGAGATAGACTCAGCGATGTTGTTCAGGGTCTATTCAGAAGGATAGCCCCAAAAGCAATATGATTGCAAAGCAACTAGGAATGAAAGCTATTGACGTTCATGATCAAGTTATTGGTACTGTTGATGTTGCTAGTAAATCATTCTCAGCAATTAAGAATAGACTAACACAATTAATACGATGAAAACCTCAGCCAGTAAAACTGACAAGCACTGAAGTTATGCCTGCAAATTTTAGTAAAATAATAAATCAAGCAGCAAGTGAATGGTTGAATTAGCTGACGAAAAGCTCAGAATATAACTGCAAGTCTAATAGTGGGAAGTGGTCTTCGTGTTAGATGTCAGCAAATATAATAAAATGTTCAAGCGTGTATCTGATCCAGCATTTGACATGGACCACCAGTTCTTAAGGATAAATCAGTGCATGATTATCAATATTATTCATATAATGAGAATGTACCCAACTCACGTGGAAGAATCAAATTACAAGTTCAGGATACAAGTAAATATTTCTTACCTGCTGAGGCATTCACTGAGATTGAAGGTAGACATTTGAAGGAAGATGATACAGCATACAGAATTGGTGATCGATTTGGTTTTGTTAATAATGGTGTCATGGTGTTCTTTAACAGTGCCACATATATAACTGATGAGAGGAATACTGAATCATGTTTCGAAAATGTTAATGTTGCTACGACGATACTTGGCCTTGCAAGATACAGCGATGATTACTGGAGGTCAGCTGGTCCACCAATGATATTTGCGAAGGATACCACTGATCAGCCCGAGAACAAAAATGTGAGAATGAATGCAGCTGGAACTGAAGTTACATAAATGAATGAAAATTTCAACTTGGGATTTGCATCACGTCAATCATTGTTAACGGTGATGAAGAATTTTCATTTATAATTACACTATCACATATCTTTGGATTCTGCAGACATGTTAGAAATGTTATATTTGGCACTAAACACGCTGTGGTACACATGAGAAAAGCCACCGACAATGATGCAATATGGCGTGCTGCTGAGGTTGATGCAGGTAAAGTAATATTAACAAAACTTTCGTTGTAGATGTCGGCAATAACTCCATCTCTGAAGGAAGAACAACGGCTGCTGTCTTTCATGGACTCAGGTGGTAAATCAATGTTGTCATGGTTAACAATGACCACAGACTTTATTAAAAGTAATGTTGCTGGTTTCACCTGGCAGATAGCATTACAGCTGGGGGGGGGTGTCAGCACCACAACATATATTCATTGCGTTTCAGGAAAATGCCAGAGCTGATTCACAGGAATGAAATCCAATGGTGTTTGACACAATTGGGGTTAGTGAAATTTCTCTGAGGATAAATGAAACGAAGAACTGTCTGAAGGAATATTGCTGAATTTTGATAATAATCATCTTGCACATGCTTATCATCGGTTGATGACATTCATGGGGCACGATCAGAATGTTGATTCTGGTTTGCAGATATCTCAGCGGGATTTCACAACATTATATCAGATCTATTATTTCTCACTGGAACACTTCGATTTATTCAGACAATCAGTCGCTGACATACATTTTCGAGCTTATATAGCATGACTGCCTGCTGGTGGTTGTAGAGCAATCACTGTTATGCTGTCAGACAAAACAATGCTGCTTGACGGTGTTGGTGGATGAAAGAATCATTGATGCCCCAGTGGAAAACATGTAATTAGATCACTCATGATTCATTGCACAATCAGTAATTAAAAATCACCCATGATATTATGTTGTCATATCATCATGTTAATGTTACTCTGACTCCTGGTCAAATTAAAAAGCTACAATCAGCATTAAAAAAGAATTCTGGAATAAAACATATTACTGAAATCAACACAGATTGCAAGCGATCCGAAGAGTTCAAATAAACTATCACTTACAGAATGTCAACTCAGGCACTTTAATGAGGCCAAACGATCAGCGACTAGTGTAAGACTTGATCTTTCTGCAGGTGCCATTAAAGACATTGCTAAGACAGGTGGTATATTTCCACTTCTTGCAGCTATACCAGTGCTGATAGCTGCTGCAGCCCCAGCTGTTGCAAAAGCAACTGCATTTGGTACTGTTGGAACTGCCGCTGGGATGGCATTAAAGAAGGCAATATGTCATGGACTAAAGACTTCCAAAAAAGGGCGGGGTCTAAGACTGCCAGGAACCCCTCATTTGTGGTACAGTCGAGGTCTGAAATTGCCTGGGACACTTCACTAAACACAAAGCATTTTGAGCTTCCCATATCCAATTTTGATTTACTTGATGCTGCTAAGAAATTAAACATCAAAAACGTCAGAGGTATTTTTATGCATGATCAATTACCAAAACAACCAAACCATGTTGAAACCAGTATCATTAATCTTGATGGAAGTTCTGGTCCAAGTCCTCATTGGGTTGCATATGCAGTTGACCCACATGAAGTTGTTTATTTTGATTTGTATGGGTTGGTGCCACCAAACGAACTTTTCAAATATGTCAGCAGAGTGCAAAACACTACCGTCTGGTATTCAACATTACCAACACAGACAATAATTGATCGCCAATATGTGGCTGTGAACTACTCACTGTTCTTGAAGCTGTGTCGACATTGTCGGGGTACCCCTCATAAAATCATGCACAAGTATACCACCAGACGACATTGTCATCCAATGTTTTAAACGGTTCTTAGTGTAATATACAATGGTAGATATTTACAGTTGACCTGCTCCGAGTCTTACTCAGGGCAAGCCCAAAGGTGACTTATCCAAATATGCAAGCCTTGACGAGGTCATGAATGAGCTCGCTAATCGTTTGCATCTTGCTGATGTGGAGCAAAATGAAATTGTTGTTTTTCAGGATCAGCAAGGATGAGCAATATCCTGTTATTCTGCGGGTTTCAGGTGCGACCGAAGATGACATAGTTGTGTTTGCTAAAAATGGTAAAATTAAGAACTCAGAGGAATCAATTCTAACACTCACGGGAGAGATTACTGGATGCATCAGAAGAATTGGAGACATTATGTATGGCGATCTCAACATGAGCAGAAATGCAGTTATCACTGTGAAAGAACCAAACTCAGATGATGACATGGCAACAAAAAAACATATATGGACAACAATGATGCCACAATCAGAACTGATATCAGTTAATACATTGCTAAAACTGGTGATGCAATGGCTGGTTCCCTCAATATGGCTAATAATAAAATTACTGATCTCAGAGAACCAGAATCAAATGATGACGCTGCAACGAAGAAATATGTCGACAACAGCAACATCCCGAGGATGACCTCGTTAATGACTAACAACGATGGAATGACCGCGTGAGATCTGAATATTCAAATCATGTAACCATGTTTACAAATTTTTTGTAGAAACACAAATAGAACCATTAATGTATTTTTGGGGACTCCAGCAATCATCAACATTAAACTCTCTGACATCAAAAAAATTACCGACGGTGTAGTATATACAGTAGCGTCTGGGTCAGCATTATGGTCACCACTTAATAACTCCATCAAATATATCACTAAGGTTACCGGCATATACAGGTTTTTAGTAGTCATTGTTACAACATTTACAATATCTGCCACAATTTCACAGCAATATTCAGCTAGTGGATCTTCTGGATCTATTGGAGAAAGACGACGAGCTAATATTCGTGGTGGAACCCGAAGAAACAAAACTCGGAGTGTTGTACTATTGGTGTATTGAATTTGTCACCAACATACCACCAACTTAGAGTGTTAGTAGTCTACATAATGAATCAATCACCAGTAATCCCGACTGACGTTCGATGTTTCAGATACGAGCAAGCATTTGTCTGTGGTATACCCAACTAAAAAATATCACTGATGCACATACAGTAAAACAAAGTACTGTAGACATATCATTGTTAGTGACATAATTGTATACTCCGCATCCACCGCAGTTGTTGGAACAGTAACTATAATCAGACCATTATCAGCCACAAATATAACAGCACCATTAATAGGAATTGGTGTTGCCATTATTACTGGTGTTGCTGGTATTCTTAATATCATCACAAAAAAGATATCCACGTGCGCAGCTGATAAATTACACGAATATACAACATTGCTATTGGTGGCAACATGTGCATACACCAAATTATCATTGCTGATATCATTTGGTCTCAACGATGGAATAATATCAGATCAAGAATTCAAAGAAAGATCAATGTTTACTATGAAGCAACTTGAAACCAACCCTTGACTGTCAAGGATTAGAAGCAGATGCTGCCAACTCAGACAAAGACAGGTATTTAGATTCCTGATTTAAATAATAATGTCACAAGATCAATCACTGTGATTGCTAGAACAAATTGTCTCTAATACAACACCACCAACAACCATGAGCTCAACCAAGCCTGAGTTTAATGTTAGCTTTCCAACAGCAATTCCAGCCAAGGAAATAGCTCTAGCACAATTGGTCATTTGGTGGGTTGCAAGCAAATAATTCATCTGTATTTGCATGTAAAAATAAACCTGATGGAACACCAAACTGGAATGTTGTGGAAATACCTACGGACAGTTATCAAATTGAACAGATCAACAATGAATTTCTACGTCACATCATATCTATCACAGGAAAAGAATCCAAGATCGCTATGGTTCATGAGCCAATGTTATCAACCGCATTAGAAATATTGAAACCAGATTATACCATCGACATATATCAGTCCTCGATCCAATCTGTGTTGGGCTAACCAGAGATAGCACCTGTTTATCAAGGACCACCGCGCTGTCAACAATCTGATTACATTTCAGACAAGAAAGCATATCGGGATTATCATAAGAATTCTTGACCGTGGAGATCAAATAAAGATAGCCCCTCCACCACTGATAGTAAATTTACTGTTTTCAGAGTTGATATCACTCTGGACGGCAACATTCTCCCCATTAGGAGGATATGGGAATTCAGCTATGAAAGTTCATATTATACCGAAGATGATATCAAAGTATTATTCGATGAAATTAATCACAAGCACAAACAAATGAGCAACGAACTACGCCAGTCATTCACCCACTATATAAACGAGTATCCCCTCCTGTTAGCGATTATCTGAAGAAGGAGAAAATCATCAAGCAAATAGAGTACATGAACCATGTTGCATTGAACCTCGAGACTATTCATCAAAGTATTATGCAGACAGTGGTAGACAACAACTAATATACTGCATATGATGATACCAGATACTTAAACAATTACTCCTTTCTTCAAGTTCCTTCATATATTCTTCTATAATCTTGCTAGTAAGTTTTTCCAGATGGTATTGCTGATATTGATTTTACAATACCACTCATTCAGATTTTAAATTTGCTTTCCTCGTGTAATTTTTTATTCATTATTATATTATTTTTTAGGATTAATTCAAATAATCATAAATCAGTTTTATTCCAATTATAAATTGGGGAATTATTGCTGACTCATCTTCCACTGATTAAAATTTATAGTCAGTCAACATTAGCAAGGACATTATTGGGGCTTGAGGTAATAAGGCCATTTCCTTGAGTGACCCAATTGCTAGCGTTGGACAGACCATTTTTGGTTGTTTCATCTGCTTTTTTCTTTCCTGTCATGGAACTACATTTTGAGGCTGATTTCCTTTCTGTTTTTGCTTTTCCAAGTTGCTGTTTAATTTCTTGTTTTTGTGTCCTTTCTTGCCTTGTTCATTCAATATACTCATCTACTGCCTGGCTAAAAATGTTAAACTGATTAATATCTTTACCAGATTTGATCTGCGATGTATTAGTAACGACGCGATATATATTCCTAACCCAATCAGCAGATTTTAGAGTTTTAACATATTCTGGTTTTACATACCCATCTCTATCACGGTATCCATACACGGCAATTTTAATTAATTGGTCTGAGTCCATGAGAGCGGCAATACCTTCGAACATAAATTTATCGTTAATGTTAGTTCTACCATTTGGCTTTGGTTGATCTTCAGGTTATGGTTGATCTTCAGGTTGTGGTTGAGGAGGTTGCCAGGCTGGTGGTTGAGTTGCTTGATGATGGCCAACAATATCAACAGGCAATTTCTCAAGAGCTTTTTGTGCTGCCTCAGTTTCTGTAACAATTTTCTTGGTTGGTTCAACAATTGGTTTAAATAACTGTTCTGTACCTTCTGTAAATTCCATCTGAGACTCCTGACGCACTTGTAGTTGTTTCTTGACAGAATCACGGATGGGGAGATATTTCTTAATTGCATCTACTTGCTCTTGAGTTAGTTTAGCTGCGCAAGATTCAATGTTTAGCACAGAATTACTCATTATTATTAATGTAATAATGATTTAAGTACACTACCTAACCATGGTTTTTATTACACAAACAGGGTGAATGTCCCAGGTTAGTAAATAAATTTGACACACAAGAAAAGAACCCAGTTAGAGGCCTCCCTTTAACTTGTCTGTTCATTTTTGTAGGAAGTTTCATTTTCAAAAACGGACTGCTCTAAAAACTGGCCTGTTCACCCTTGCTGATGTTTAACGTTATTAACGCTTGTATTTTCATTTTTGGTGGAAGATTTATTTTTAAAAATAAACCCTCCTAAACTTTGGTCTGTTCACCCTCCCTGCTGCTAGAAGTAAGCATTATGCAAAGTTGTGTCATTAGCTAACAAATATATACTTTGTCAATTTATTCCTTAATGAATTATCAGTGACATGAGTCTTTAGCTAACAAATATGTATTTCTGACTTTATTATGTAATGGAAGATCAGTTACATAAATAAGATGGAGAGGGGACCTAAAACATAGCCTTGATGGATATTTGAATTAATAGTACAGGTTTGTGTGTGGCTATTGGAAATGGATTTTTCTTCTAATCTTTATGTTTGTACGATCTGCACCAGATTATCAGAAGAAGAAAAAAATTCCTGTAACAGTTTAGTTTTTGGTACAGATGTCAATTGTCAGCTGTGTCAAAGGTTTTCATGTATTGAGAAAAACAATTCTAATCAAAGAACCATTAACTTTTTTGTATATTCAAGTTATGTTAATTTGGTGAGATATGTTTCATGTAAGCATTACGATTGTTACTATTATTCAAAATAATGTGTCTTATTTATTTAGGGTGACATTATTAACTTACATATAACTCATATTGTGGCCCTGCAATTAAAAAATGTACACATTCCAATTGTAACAAATGTACAAGGTTAGCATGAACTGCATAAATCAATACAGATATAACAAAACGTAATAAAAGTTTTAGAAGTTTAAAATAATTTTATCAGATGTTAGACTTATCACAGCTGTTTGTGGTCATAGAGTCAGGATTGCCCATTAATTTAAAATATTTGCGTTGGTATGATTTTATGAAAGCTGACACATTCGGTGCTTCTTTGATATCACACTGCACTGGGCCATTTCACTGTACTGTTGCAAAAATCTCTTAAAATACTATATCTTAACTTTATTGCTTTCACTTGACGATGTACACTTTGTTCTGATTTCCTTACAAGCTTTAAACCAGTGAGATAATCTGGCACTAAATTTATTATGACCTTGAACATAAAAAGCACCTTTTCTAAACCTATTACTTAATTTGCCTCTATATTTACTGAAAAGAGTACCTGTAAGAAGAATTGTATATACATGCACGGTACATACAAATAGAAGATCTAATTATGGAAAACCAGCCAAATTTTCCAATACAGCATACAAATTCTATCCCTTTCAATAATTCTTTGTTTCTTCGATAATTTAAAAGTGATTGAAACAGAATGAAATATTTTCAATTAAGATACCTAAGCATCGGGCACATTTAACAATTTAAATGTTTTGTAATATTTAATTCTGAGCAAAATTCTTTCCATTGGGCTGTTGGTTGCACTGAGTGGATAAGCATTGTCAAGAATCATTGTAAATTTAAGTCCTACATCTATTTAATGGCACATTGTAAATTTTCATTTAGTTTACCCCCCACTGATGCATACATCTTTATCATTAACATGTTTTGATTTATTGTCTGTACACACAACTACTGTACGTTTAAAACAGCTTGGATGGTCATTTGTATATAAAACTGAAAATTATAGGACTTTCATTCCTGTGTTACTCATTATAGTAGCTTCAGCTGCCAATGGCTAGTTCAGTGCAAAATGAGAGATGAGTGCATAAACCATTCCTGCAAGTACACAGACTCTATGAAGTGAGGACACCTGTATTGTCAGCCTTCCCGATAAGAACATAGTATATATGCAGTCAAGACACCCATAGTGTAAGCCTTTCTAGCTAATACATGGCCTCTACTCAGTCAAGACATCTGTAGTGTAAGCCTTTCCAGCCAGTATATGGTCTCTGTGCAGACAGGACACCTGTAGTGCTAGCCTTTCCAGCCGGTGTATTGCCTCAGTACAGTTCAAAACACAAGTAGTTCCTCCTGAGGATAGCAATAGACGATGGGTCCATGTGGTCCAAGGCTAAAATAGTAAGGATATTGGAGGAGCTTGGCCCCCAGAAATGCGATGTGCAGCAGGCTCACCAGCATGTGGATATGTCCTGACAACCGTCAACCAGTTCCAAACTATATACGCCTCTCCCTCGATAAGTCATGCACAACGGTGTCCAAAAACATAGACTGCACTATAAGCGAGGGCGCGAGTTACCAAGGGACCTCCAGAAAATCCGCTAGACATCCAGAGAACTGCAGGGTGAGGGGAACTGGGCTGTTTAATGACAGAATCCTCATTTTATAATTGCATCGAAAATAATTGTCAATAAAGCACTTTTCCTGATGAAGTTGTTCGTTATTCTGTATAAATTTCATTTATTCTTAAAATGGCCAACATCTGAAAGGTTGATAACATGACTCCAACTGGTTTCAACAACCAACACGGCACGCAAAAAATTCATGTATTATGTCACTGCTTTTTGTTTTGTTGATTAATCTGGTGTCCAGAAAGGTGTATAATAGTTTTGCAAAACAAGGAGTCTCAAGCAAAGAACCAGACTAACTGTTGGTACACTACCAAAACAAGATTCCTTTTTAATAAAAAAAACTGCAACATTTCATGACACAATCATCTACTTCGAAACTCAATTTATGAATTGTTCAATTAGTAAAATATTGATACCATGATTTCATTGCAAGTAACAGTGAAACTTCTTAACATCCTTGAGGATATATCTACCTTTGAATTCAGGAATTCTCTGAAACTCATTTTCCTCACAATGGTCCATATCTGTGAAACAAATTTCTTTATTTTATGAAGTACTCATTTCGTTTGGTTGCCTTGCTATCTTTAATCACAGTTATGATTGAGTAGGTTAAGTTAAGGTAGTTTAATTAGATTATTTTACACAATGACATTTTAATAGTGTTTGATCAACTGAAATGATTTACCTGAAATACGACTGGGGACACTGGTTCATAAGCATGTAGTATTTGTATGCTGTCTTTTATTTTGTTTATTCCACATCCTTTATTTGATTCAAAAGACATAATTAACATGATAACAGAAAAGGAGGCCCACATTTTATTTAGTGCAACAATACAACAAATGCTTCCGCTAGTCCGATATCAAAACATGGTATTTAATTAGGTTCTCAGAGGAACGCTTGCAGACAAAGCTGTTACAGTTGATTGATACATTTTACGTTTAATTCCAGGAGGACACATTGCATTTATGATGATTACATTTAAAAGGAACTAAAAGGTAGAACTAGAACACAAATTAAAACTGATAAAGAAATTATTTAATTGGTATTTATTTATTTAGGTACTGCCTGCATTAGGATTGACATTTTTGTTTGAATATCGTTAATTACAGTGTACATAATGTTGTTTAGAAAGAAAATATAAGACATTTTATGATTTCTTTTTAAAGTTGATATTTCACAATGTTGATTAAAATCTCCAAGTTCTATCTACTGTTTCCAACAATATGTTTTTACATGTATCTTGACATTGTCTGAGAAAATATTATTGATTTTCTATCCATGATATCAGGTTTATATTGAATGGCCATGGCAATGAATTCAGGCTTGCACATAATGGGTCTTTTTTGAATTGGTTGACAGTACAGTTGTCCAGACAAAGAGTTGAAACTAAATCAGTGAAACTCAGATGGATTATTAAAGAATGTTGACATGGAAACCTATTATTATAATGAAAAATCTGTGTTTAGGAAATGAGTGAGCCACTTTTGGTAGTTTCTGAGGAAGACAACCAAATGATCCAGAATAAATGTGTTAATCATCAGACAACATTTGCAATTATCTTGACAGAATGGCTCATCACCGAGCAAGAGTTTATTATTGTATAAATAAAGTATATAAATAATGTTACATGCCATCCTTATTTATTATCTCTTACTTAATGTGGAGTGTATTTTTGTTTCTAGAAACATCGTCGTAAACTTGGTCAGGAATACTTAACAGAAATCCGGTCTTATCTGAGGGACAAACCAGCCATCGTTCACTTGGTTGACAAGGACTTTGCCATTGACAACACAGTTAAGGACAGTGAATTGAAGAAGTTGAAGAGGAAAATTATAGATGTGGCATCACAGCAGCCATACTGGGGGGAGGAGATACCCACTCGGTGGTTTCTCCTGGAACAGCAGCTGATGAAGCTTAGGGATGCTGGAGTGGAGGTACACATTTAAATGCTTCATTACCAACATCAACGCCATTTCCATGAAACCCTTGGATTACTGGCCCTTAAAGGCTGATTTTGAATTGTCATGTTGTTCAGAACAACATATTATTTTGGATCAGTATACTTAGTATCCTTTCAGTCCAACGTGGCTTGAAATTCTCCAAACATAAACCTTATTAGTGGTAATCTGGATATAGTCATGATGATTGTGTGGAGTATGGGTATAGTCATGCAGTTTGTGTGGAATATGCACATAGTCATGCAGATTTATAGAGTTCACACAATCATTTTAAAATTATATTTGTATTAAATCTACAGACTGCAATGTCATTTTGAATATCTCTTTTAAATATGATTTGTACAGGAATATTTGGGGTAAATATTGATAGGAATCAGCAGTCTTGAATTGTTTTTTCATGTTATTGCATGTCTTAACTCTGATTAAGTCCACAAACAATGGGACATAGAGTTCACTATGTGAAATTTTCCACTCATCAGGTTTTCTGTTTTTTGGGATAGGTGGTGGGTTTTTTTTATGGATTATAATTTCCATGCTCCAACCATGTAGCATCAAATTATGTCTCCCAAACGGATAATATATCCTGTTTCTGTTAAAAAATTATCCTAATATCCTTAGAGACTGAAAGTCAAGGTGCATGAAGCCATTGTTCAAATTATTTAAAGTGCGAGATCAGTTTTTGAAGATTTTGGATATGGATCCGACTTCAATTACCATGGATAAATTTTGGAATATGGGACTGCTGTCAATTACCTTGGATAACTTTTGGAATATGGGACTGCTATCAATTACCATGGATAAATTTTGGAATATGGGACTGCTGTCAATTACCATGGATAAATTTTGGAATATGGGACTGCTGTCAATTACCATGGATAAATTTTGGAATATGGGACTGCTGTCAATTACCTTGGATAAATTGAATCCGGCAGAGCATTACCTGTAGTTACCTTTGATCAATTGTATCTACAGTCCTGCCATCCCTTACGATTTTGCCTTAAGTTTTATGAAAGTGGCCATTAAAATACGGACTTTCAGAATAAAAGCAAATCCTAAGGAAAAATGAGGTTGCTGAAAAATACAGATAATTGATTCATCCGTGTTTGATTTGGATATATTAGAATCAGTGGAATTAATCAGGAAATCAGACTGACATTACAGCAATACTTCAAATGCTTTAAATTGCACATATTTTGTCATGCGAAGCATCTGCATGATCAAACTGTTGATTATAGAAATTTTAAAAATGGTGTCCAGCAAGCAATGCATGTTGAAGACGAAATTAAGCCTCTCAAAAAGTCTTAATAATCAGCACAGTAGATTAAAAAGGAATATACATATTCTTGTGAATAAAAGCAGGAATGGACACAATTACATTTATTGGACAACGTGTGTCAATTTGAGTATGTCACATGGTGGGAGATAGGATTGCCATCGACACATGAAATGGAAAGAAGAACCCAAGACTTATGTGAAGTTGAGAACTAGAAACAAGCCATTGAGCTGCATAGGGTTTGGAACTGAAGTTTGTGCAACTGTACTAATGGTAAATAAGGGCTATGTGTACTTTACAAACTTTTCAATTGTACTTAATGTTTATGGTTTCCAGCTTTACAGTAGCAGTTTATGATATTTTGTGACACCTTACTGAAAACTGGTCAAACAAACGAAACGAAATCAACTGCCTTCCTGAGACGGTCTTGTCAGGGTTGGCAGGTCTGTATCCGTCAGTACTGTCTCTAATTACTATGGGTGTATTGGATATAACAATACCATCTATTATTTCCATTAATGAATTGGATCTGGCAGTACTGTCTACAACTGTCATGGATGAACTGGATTTAATAAAACTATCTGAAATTGCCTTCTTTGAATTGGATGTACAAGTGCTGTTTGTAATTGATATAAGTGTATTGGATATAGGAGTACTACCTGTTATACCCATGGATGAATTAGATCTAACAGTACTATCAACAACTGTAGTGCAATCAACAACTGATGAAGTGAACCTGTCAGTACTGTTATATGGGTAATTTTCATGAAACTTTCATGGAGGAATTGGATTTAAGAGTACTGTCTTCAACTGTCATGGATGAATTGAATATAACATTACTATATGTAATTGCCATGGATTAAATGGATTTGCCAGACTGTAATTCCTCTTGAATATAGCAGTATGATCTATTATTGTCATGTATGAAATAGACTCAAAGCACTATCTACAACTGATGACTTGGATCATATAGTGCTATATAGAATTGACATGCATGAATTGGATCTAACAGTTTTATATGTAATAGCAGTGAATGAATAGGATTTGTCAGTACTGTATGTAATTGCAAAGAATGAATTGGATTTGTCAGTACTGTACATAATTGCTATGATTGAACTGGATTTGACAGTACTACATACATGATTGCAATGAATGAATGGGACATGACATATTTCATGTAATTGCCATGGATGAATTGGACCTGACTGTGCTATGTAATTGCCATGACTGAACTGGATTTGGGGTATTCTTGTAATTGATATAAGTGTAGTGGATATAGCAATACTCTTAAGTTATTGCCATGAATGATTTGGATTTGAATGTACTCTCTGTCACTGTCATGGATGAATTCAGTCTAAAAAGTACTCTGTGTAATTGCCATGAATGAATTGGATCTGGTGTTAATAATGTTATTAATAAATACAATCTAGCAATACCATATGTATCGATAAAAGGATCTGTTAGTGCTATATGTAATCGCTAATAATAATAACAATCTGCCAGTTCTATATGTAATTACTATAAATAAGTTGGATCTTGAATTACTTATTATGGTGTCAAATTAAGATCCAAATGTCCAGTATAATATCAAATATCAGAAGCAATGTAAAAGTTGGATTTAGTAAGTTTTTACCTTTAAAAATATACTAATGTCAGTTTTCTTTGGATAGGTATTATCCTTATCATAATGGATTGTAATAATGCCAGTCAATTACATGACACTGACATGTCTTAATACAAAACTGACCTTAAATTTGGCAAAGATCTCCAAACAGTTACCTTCATAATGGTTTGATAAGCAGCATCATATCAAACTCAGTTCAGTCAATAATTATCCATCAGTCCCTTAATTCATTTCATCTTAACAGTGTTTCCAGTTTCATTTCATCTCTCGTTCACCATTGCATTCTTTGGCCTTAGAAAGATTCTGGCAGTCGTTGTATTGCTTAAAGGAATCAGCGCCTTCATTACTTAATTTACCAATTCCAAAGCAAGTTAGAAAATATGGCTTTTGACTGAAAAATTATTTTGATGCATAAAAAGCAAAATATAAACTGAATCATAACAATATATTTCACAGATTTTTTAGGTGAAATTGTGTGTATGTGTAGATGGGATATATGAAAATTATTAGATTATATAATTTAGACTTTATGCGGTTTGGCTTGTATACTGGAGACATATGAATGTCAACAAGTGACATAATTTGACAATCACTTTAGCACTCCATTAAGGCCTGGAAGTTTCCAAGGGAATGCTTTATGTGAGGTCCAGTATTATTTGTAACTATGGATTGATTATAGTGCACAGATTCGGTGTGTAGTACCAGAGTGTGTCATATAATTTATTATATTAAATGAAATTCCTCTTGCCTGTCATATTCCCCAGCTGAAGCATGGTTTCATCAAATATGAGCTACAACAGATGATTTCTATCACTACATAAAAATTAAAGCGTGGTTTCATCAAATATGAGCTACAACAGACGATTTCCATCACTGCATGAAAATTAAAAAGAAACCATTGAATTTGCCAAGTTAAGATATCTAGCAAGAAACCATAAAGCTCGATGACATTTTAAACGGCATTTTCTGAAACTGTAATAGAAATCGTAGAGGTTAAAGTGTACTTCACTGACCTTTTAGTTTACCATCATGTTTTTCCTCCTCTGCATTAGATCACATTTCTGAACTGTTCAGTCTGATTTCGTAAATCAGCTACAGCAGTTTATGCTGTTTCATTATTACATAGCAGTTTATGCTATTTCGTTATTATATAGTAGTTTAGTTTATTTCATTCTTATGTATCAAAATTGAGCCTATCTTATGGAAAACTGTCAACCGCCTCGCAAAATAGTTCATGTTAACATTGACAGGCCTGGAAAAATATCACCAACCATACTAAAGTCTTGTTAGGGTTGGCAGGTATGGAAAAGCTATCGACTGCCTTACAACGAATGTTGGCACATCTGGACAAATATTAACTACTTTACCGAGAAGGCCTTGTTAGGGTTGGCAGGTCTGGAAAACACTAAAGACGATGGTAAAGTGCAGACATCGTGATACATGTAATACCTTAGGTAGGCGCTGCTGTCAGATTTACAAACTGGCATTAATAAACTAGAATTCTTTGTGTGATTTTGAAAGTATCATCATTCAACAATATTTTAATTGTGCTGTGTATCAAATACATCTACACATGACAGTCTAAACAACTAAGTACATTGTGTCCTTAACATCTAATAGCTTATACAAAATATGTCCCATTGAAATGGTTCAGTTAAAATTTAAATGATGACAAGTTTGTTCAGACAATAAATCATTTTACTGCAGTGATGTTGACGGTACATCGAGGCTTGTCACAAAATGAAAATGACACTGTGCTAACATGTCATCTTCAGATAGATGTTTAAAATAACAAATATGTTTCTACACAAGGATATCTACGACTTAAATAGTGCAGACATATTTGATGAAACAATACTACCTATTATTTAATTGTTTTAATGAACCTTTACTGATTCATTTATAACTGATGATTAGAAATATGTGTGTGATATTACATTTAAAACTGAACGTATTCAAGGACCATTAAATTGTGGACTTAATGAAAAATAGCAAAGAATACAAATATGATTGGTACATTGAAACGAAGATATTTTCTGGATAAGCTGGCCAGGATTAAGTTCTGCACTGTCTTCAGTGCTGTTGGAGGTATTTGAGAAAGCTTGCCAGTAGTATCCCGTTGGTTGGTGGTTCTTCCTCTACCCGATATACTGGTCACCATGTATAGCCTATCTTAGATTTGATGAAACAATGTTACCTTTTATCAAATCGCTTTGCTCAGCCTTTAATTACTCTGGAGTGTCCAACAATGACTACAAATATATGCATGTGATGTAATATTCTAGCAGATATACAGTCCACCATGTATAGCCAAGTATATGATGAAAAATGTTGTTACAACCACAAACTATCACCTCTATCAATTCTGTATGTCTGACACTAAAATAAAGTAGAACAGGCAAAATACGTCTTTATCACAAAGATCAGAACCTAAATGCTCACTGCCTTCAGCAGCCCTTTTGATAGAAAATGATCTAGTTAATTTTTAAACTTGTAGAACTTACAACAGTGATAATGAAAAAGAAATACTGATGCTGCCCGTACAGACATTATAAATAACAAACTCCTAAGAAGCTATTGACTGATACTAAATTACAGGTTGTAGCCATTCACATATCCTTGAACAGAACTGTTTTCTCTGATCACTTTAAATGCCTCTATTTAAATAACAATACATAGGTTCAGTATCAACTTTATTGTACATATAACTAATCTTTTGCATAACGATGGTAAATCATATCACTGCACACTGCACCAGCTGAGCTCTGAATTTTGTCTGTAGGAATACCTCAGGAAGAGAGACATTTGGGGGAGTTTGTAGGGTTGTGAAGTGTGTCTGACATCTGTATGTGGAACCACAAGGGGCTGATACGAGGTATATAGGGACATTGATAACCAAGACTCAATAAGTCTGATCCTAAGGATTGTTATGATAACAAACATCAGCCAATACTCCATACATGCATCATAGGAATTGGGTATGAAGTATATGAGCATAATAGTTGAGTACATTTAAGTACTGACACAAATTGGGGGTCAGAAGCAAAGTTGTGAATGCATGAATTTGGCAGTGGCCAGCATGGCAATTTTTTCTATAGGAATACCTCAAGAAGAGAGATTTTGGGGAGTTTATGGGGTTGTGAAGAGTGCCCGACACCTGTATGTTGAGCCACAAGGGGCTGATAGGAGGTATATTGGGACACTTAAACCAAAACTCGATAATTCTGATCCAGAGGATTGCCAAGATAATAAACATTAGCCAATTTGGCAATGCCCAACCCCCACCTCCCCAAGCAGAGCTGGAATGGTGTGCTATGCAGTAAATGTCCCAAATAAACAACATGGTGGAAGGAGGGGAGGCGGGTGGTTCTTTCCACACATAATGCTAAATAAAATGCAGCATCTACACTAAAAGGATTGCATCTCAACAGGCATCCCAGTTGCAATATGAATACGGCCCTAACTGACACAATGTTTGATCACATGCTCCAAGTCAGTCATCTGATTGGTTCAGCATGACAACCTATCTAAATTTAGTTCCTAGCTTATTAACATATATTGGCTGCAATGACATCATGTCTGGGCAGAGAAACCATAGTAGACAAGGAGGGGCCCAGCAAGGGGCCAGAGAAGGATGTATTGTGCATTACTTAAAGTACACTTAATCAATTAAATTATACGATATTCCAATCAATTAATCTGATTATATCCCTTCAAGTATTTCCAAAAAAATCCAATCAATCAGTCTGGTTATATCCCTTGAATGTCTCCATTCAGTCCATGTCATCAACTTATACCCTCCACGCATGCCAATAAATCCATTCAATCAAATTATGTCCCTCCAGGTACTCTGATCAATCCATTTGATCAATTTATATCCTTTCATGTACTCCAATCAATAAATCTGATCAGTCAGTATCCCTCCAAGTACTTTGGTCAATTCAGCTGATTAATTTATATCCATCTAAGTACACCACTATATCCATCTGTATCTCTCCATGTACTTAAATCTGTCCATCTGCACAATATATATCCACTATGTACTCCAATCCATCTATGTGATCGTTCCAATCAATCCATTTAATTAAGTACTCCAGTTAATCAATCTGATGAAAAATGTCCCTGCAAGTATTTCAGTTAATAATCACCTTATGTCCCACCCAAAGTACTCCAATGAGTAAATCTGATCTTGAAGACTGTTGCCAACACCTTTGTTCTAACCAAAGCAACAAACCTTAAAATGGTATTCTGATAGTGATATGTCAGAAATATTTGCTGTTTGTGTTCTCACATGTAAATGCATTCATTTATGGCATTTCTTATATTCAGTGCCACTATTTGCAAATTAATATAAATTGATTTCATATTTGTAGCTTTTGATTGCAAGAAATGAGATCTCTCAAAATAATAGGCTTTCCCCTTAAGTACTTCATATTTAATGATTAAGAACAACAAAACCCATGACCTACAAAGACCCCAGTGAACCTCAATTGCTGGTCGATAGCAGTATCATCAATATTAGCATCATTTTGATTATCTTTCACAAATGAATTGTGCATACAATGTGTGTATGCTGATAACTTAATTGTGCACAATTTTGTAATCTTCTGTATTCCTTTAGGCCATTCATCACATTTGCATGTCAACTATATTGAGAACAGAGCAAGTTACATCTTATTCGTATATTTTATTACATGTTGATGATTTTGACTGTCTGATGTCTGACACTGTCATGTAGCATACACATGCAGTTGGTAATGGATATATGTTTGACACTATAGCATGTAAAATACGCATTCTGTTGTTGAAGGATCTCTGATATATGATACTTTAGCTTGTAGTGTACACAAGCTCTTCTTGATGGAAGAATAATATCTAACGCTGTAGTCTGTAGCATACACAAGCTGTTTTTGATAGATGTCTGATGTCTGACACTGTAGCCCGTAGCATACACGTTTTTGTTGGTCATCTGATGTCTGACATTGTAGTCTGTAGCATATACATGCATTTGGTGTTATCGGAAAATGTAACCTTTATCATCACTGTAGATACATGACACATAACTGACGTGATCAACCCAAGATACAAGTTCGTTTGAATATTGGCAGGGTCATCTGTGTTGGATATGACACATACAGCCAGTTGTTGTTGAATGATAGTAAGGATGCCAGTATAGCTTGTGACATGTTTTTCCAGTTGTTGATGAATACAGAATGGACATCTGAGGTGATTAAACCTGGCCATAAATTCCTTGGATACTGTCAGCATCATCATTGTACCTGCAGTGTACACTTGCAGTTCTTTATGGATGCAGGAAGTACAACAAATCACTCATGTGATCAGGCCATGCAATAAGTTCACTTGGATACTGGCAAGGTTAATAATGTAACCTGCAGCATACACGTTTAGTTGTTGATGAGTGCAGAACACATTACTGATGGGATCCAGCTAAACTGTAAGCAGTCTCAGATAAAGTTAAAGTTGAATTAAGAATATTTGAATATTGGCATGGTCAAATTATAAGAATGTTATGTATATTTAATTTAATTGCTATTGTAATATAACTTTGTTTACTTGATTTTATATTGTCCAGAATTGGGTTTAGTTCTGTTTGACCTGACTGAATTTTTTTTTGTTGATAAACACCTAATAATTGAAACACTGTATCTGGTTTCTCACCTTGATTCAGAACCAGTGACAGTTTTGGTAAACAACTTTTTAAAAAAAAAATTTTTATTCTTTCTCAAAGTAAGAATCATTAATTTAAATCATGGCCATACCTGGAGTACGTGATATGAAATGTGTTTGTTGTTACAAACTTCCAATTTTTCTAGAAGATTTACCCTCATCTGGGAATCTGTTTTGCATCTTAAATTAGTGCATAACTGTCATCTTGATAGAGATTGTTCAGTCAGGCTCCAAACAATTGACGCATTAAGTTATGTTGTGACCCAGTTTGAGCTGCAATTTTATTTCATTGAATTTCAAGTGATTCTTTTCCATGGAAATACATAAGTGCTCCTACAAAATTCCTGGACAAAGACATTCATTGGAATTTATACAGAATTCAAAACTGGAATAATATTTTCTGTGATTCAACAAGGAACTGTTAACACAACAATACTTCGCAGACTACAACAGATGTCATCGTCTTCCATTTTGGATTTCACTGGGATTCGAACTCAGTTTCATTCAGGACTTTGTAATATTAGGACTTCTATTTATATTAGGACTTCTATTTTTTAATTCTTGGGTTATGATTGGATTTGATTCGTAAAACCGTAAGTTCTTTTTTCTCATTTTTCATTTGGTATTCTAGGGAAATAAATTATTTGTTTAATTTTAGAAAGCTTGTTGTCATCATTTTCTCTAAGTTTCTGTAAGAGCCTAGACTCGTAATGGAGAATTGAATACTCGTCCTTGGGATACATGAATTTTGGCTAAAATATTTCAGACAACTTTGTTTTTTGAAATTTAAATTCCCCTGGTTTCAGAATTATTTATATACAGAAGATAATAACTCGTTCCCATTATCTCTTATTGCCACCATCAGGTGCTGCCAGTTTTAAAGCTTTTCTTCCATAGAGCAACATTGTACCTGGCACCTCCTGTGCATTCAAAGCCAAATTTGTGTTAAACTTGAGCCATTCATATAGGATTTTGATTTATTTTGATCAATATTCATTCCTAAACAGGTGGTAAATATTACGTATTGAGGTTGAGAATATTTTACACCTTCTCCTTCAAATATGTTAACCAATCACTTTACATTAGGAATATTAGCCTGCTCTCTCGCCAATCCAATCCTACTAAAAAATGAAAATGTCTTGTCTATTTTTAGATAGACAAAGGGCAGTAACTCTTGCCCATTACCTCCCCTTGATGCCACCAGTTGTTGCCAGTTTTAGCTTTGCTGGTGTACAAGCCAAACGTTATGCTTTTTGCCCTTTTTTCAATAAATTACTCCTTAAGCGTAAATATATATGGATTCCACGTTTTCGGTATGTCCCCCGACAAAAAAAAAAATCAATTTGTTTTCCCATTTTTAAAACATCTAATTAATCTCACAGATCATATTGTAGAAAAGATGGCTTCTATGTAACTACGACATAAGAGTACACTTGTCCAGAGACCTTTCATTTTCGTAACAGTATTAATGTGTTCATGTTTATAGCAACTGTCCTATTTGCAAGGAACATGCTGATTTCTACTTTCAGACCTTTGGCCTTGGATTCATGATTTCTACTTTCAGACCTTTGGCCTTGGATTCATTGTTATCATTCATGTTTGTTAGAGAACCAATCTGTAGTGTGCTGTAGGTCATTTCTATTGGCTTTTGTACAAGAGTACAATAGACCTGCATGTACTTTCCTTACGCTATCATTATAGTCTGTTTATAGCAGTTATATGGCTTAGTTAGGGGAAAACAGACTAGTTTTCACATTTTGAATTTTTGATAACAGATTATAATTCATAATCAGTACAGAACCAGTCTTTAGGTATTTGGTGCTTAAAGTAAAGTCAAATTTATTCTAGTTGATGTGTGTGTCAGATCAAAAATGTTTTTCAAATAATTTCACAGATGGATTCGAAAAATACAAAAAAAACCCCCACAATCCTCAAAAGATGAATCCATGAATGACATAATACAACATCCCATTATAGGGCAGCATCATGCCCATTGTTGCCTGTGTGGACAGAATTTTAATATTTGGCGCTAAAAGTCATCAAATGGATTCTGCTTGATTCTTTTTCAAATAATTTCACAGATGGATCAGATAAAGACCAAAAAAGCATTCCTCTAAAGATTCACAGATCAATGCATGCATGACATAATACAGCATTCCTTTCTAGGGCAGCTTCATGTCCATAGTATGCTATATGGAAAGGATTTTAATATTGGTAATGGTGGTAAATTGGATGTGGAAAAACTGTTGGAAACAAAGAAACATATTGAATTAGCTCGTCTTACTAACTCCATTACTAAGGTAACTTCATTTTTACAGCAGAACTTAATTTTCGACACGAGTGTTATAAATGCAGAGGTGTTACTTACCAAGTTCCTATTAGAACATAGACTGCCCCTAGCGGTAGCAGACCATATTGGTCCTTTGCTCAAACGGATGTTTCCTGATTCCAAAATTGCAGAAAATGTGCATGTGCAAGAACAAAATCATTTAATATTGTTCGGTGTTTAGCTGAATGTACTTTACTTAAAATAGCAGAAGCCATGAAAATTGAGCGGTTCGGTATTGCCACAGAAAGAAATAGTGATTATGACAACCTCTTCAATGAATGATTATAAATGCAACAAGCAGTGTGTGCATTTTATAGTATTAACTAATTTACCATTATCAGGGATGACCTGAAATAATATTGTACATCTGTCATCCATACAGATATTTCACCTGATAAACCACCCATCCAGGTGCGACACATTTGGCTGGAAGACCCGACCATCCCATTGTTCACAGTGGATACTCAAAGCAGAGCATGTGAATTGGTCGGAAAAGGCATAATATAATCATGTTTACCTCTACACAGACATGCAGACTGGTCATACCAAATATGGCAGTTATGAAGAGCCTACAACGAATCAACCATACCGTGATCCTTTCATGGAAAGGACAGAGTCTTGTTTCCAGGCAGCCGTCGAAAATATAAGGTGTTAACAGATTGCTCCCCACCTATAATGCAACATCAGGCTGTAAAAATAAGGTGTCATTAGACTTTGGCGATGAGGGAGAAACTTCGTTTTCCAAAATAATTCCTTAGTCTGTCAAGATAAAGGGGAGTTATGACTGTCCGTCTGGTCACATTTGTAATCTGGGTAATGTCAAGGTTTTCTTTGCAGAAAACCAAGTATCAGTGACAATTTCATACATCTGGTACAAGACACATTCAGATGCCTTCTGTACAAATGTCTCAGTAATAGACACCAAATGTTTTGATTGCCACTTCCAAGCTAGTTAGGAATGTCTTTACCACTTCCTTTAAGTATGCTTGAACTGGCACCATTTGCCATTTTCTGATGGACAGAAAAAACCAGGCAATGATCACAGCTGGTTGGAGACAGTCTGAATTTCTGAGGTCATCAAAAGAGTGATACATCATTCTATGCTCAGTGTATTGACCACTACCTCCAAGTTTGGACTTGGTTAGACTTGACACATGCTGCACCATAGTCTGGCTTTAAAGATGACCTCATTTTGCTCACCTTTATTCTTTGGAGGGAAGATTGAACAAGTTCAGAGGCAGACATCTCAGGAACTGCCCCTCACACTTGCCAACCATCCTGCAACAGTTGCAGCACTGACATAGCCTGATGTCAGAAGACAGCTGTCTAACAAGACTAGGAGGGATACGTATCTTACTGGATCACCCTTTCACTGAAAATTAATGAGTGATTCAGGCCAGTTGCAAATGCTTTGGATTTCCTCTTCCTCCTACCCCCATTTGACGCAAGTACTGTCAGACCGGGTGAAAGATGACTTATTACAGCAGAAGATATTGTCACTCATTGAATGGGCAATGGAGACTGTACAAAAACAACAGTCTTGTGGGGTTTTATTCAAGTTTTTGTTTTCTTCTCTCATCCAGAAGGTGAACAGGATTTTCGGACCAATCATCAGCATGAGTCACCCCATCCAATACATTCTGCCGACAAACTTGTAGATGGACATGGCCAGATCAATCTGTCTCTCCATCAGAAAGGATGAGTATGCCATCAGTCTCAATCGGACTGACACTTATTTTTATGTTTGTATCTACCCAGCATCACACAAATTCTTTAGGCTTGCTTATCACGACATAGTTTATCAGTTCTACCCTTTCGTTTTAATATCAACCTAGGGCTTTTACCAGCTTATTGATTGCATTGTCACCCTATTCCTGTTGACCTCATCAACAGATTCATTAGCGTACTTGGTCAACATTCTCCAAAATGTGTTTCATTCTTCTTCAAAGCAGGAATGATCTCCATTCCTTTTTACATCGCCTAAGCTTTCCTTTGAACCAAGATAAATCAAATCTTCATCCCTCCCATTGTATTGTTCACCTGGGTATGAAATTTCTCACCAACAAGACTAAGGTAAGACTTCATTGGGATCGCTTAACTGGAATCATTGAACTGGTCGAGTCCATTTCCAACAAAACTTGGATTTGAGTGAGAGAGCTTTTGCAGCTCCTTGGATTATTCAGTGTGTCAGTCGATTTTATTCCATTAGACCATCTTTTGATAAGTCCCATAGAGATGACATTGCTATCTGAGTGGTGCCCATTCTCCAGACCCCTCGATCAACAAGTCATGATTACACCTGACATACGATCATTCTCGGGTCAATGTCGTAGCCATGGTATACTAATGTCAGGAATCCCTTTGGAGAAACCCCAAGCTAAATTGACAGAACATACCAATGTCAGTACATATGGCTGGGCTGCCCATCTGTAGTTGGACTTCACTACAGTCAGCCGCACATTGCAGCCAGAAGATCGGCCTCTCCAGAAAAAAAACTTCTAGAAGTGAAGGCTGTCATCATTACTTTCCAATTCTGGAAGGATTGTTTCTCAAGGAAAAATGTCCTTATTATTTCGGACATCTCGATAGTGATGACCTACCTCAAACGGTTGCACCAAATCATCTGACCTGTTTATTCCGAATTTGCAGTTTATGTGATGGTGCAAGGCACTAAACATCAATGTGCAAAGAGTTATTGTCATTTGTCTATATGAAATAGATTGTTTTCGTTTTTTAAGTAGGACTGAATTTGTGAGTAGTAGGCTTACCTCCTAATGTTAGCCTGATTGAGTAAGTATTTTTACTTAATATGTTTTACACATATTTCTACAATGATACCCATCCATTAGGATATTACATATAAGGACTGCTTAGTTTATTTTAGCATATATAAAGAACATGTTCAAAGATTTGGCAGTGGACTGAGAAAGCATGATGCATATAGGCTCGTATTAGTACCTTAGGATGGGTACTTATATTGGTATAAAGGCCCATGTGACCAAACAGAGATGGGATCCTTATCACACACATACACCCTTTGTAGCAGTATTTCAAAATTTAATGTAGAAAAGGCAGAATATGAAGCCAAATTAAAATCCACAATTTAAAGGTGAAGTGTTTGTTTCTTTTTTGTAGCCATGAAGACTCTTCTGCTACCAAACCATGTAGAATTATAAGGCTTAAGACAAATATAATAAATAAGATCTAAAAATGACATAAAGATGCAAAGACATTTTATAACAATACCTCTCTGAACGAGCAGACCATGGCATTAATAGACTTAAAATCCTAATACAATATTACGAAAGATATAGCAAATCTGGCAAAGTAGTCAGCAAAGCACTGATTCAAGAAAGGGAAACCTTAGCAGATCTTATGCTAGTGAAAAATTGTATTTTGGAGTAGAAATTTCCAAAGGCAATACATGTGAGCTGTGTAAAATTGCACAGAACAATCATGAAGAACAGTTTACAAACTACTCCTTATATTTTTGATAATTGGGAGCCCCCATTCGATAAAATCATGGCAGCCGCTCCAAATTTTGCGTGTAATACTAGCTGGGGTTATATTATTTAATGTGTAATATATATTTATCTTGCCTGTCAAATTGCCCAAATGAAACATGGTTTCATCATATGTGCATTAAAACAGATGATAAATATAACCACATGAAACAAAAAACCCAAAGGCTTGTATCCAATTGAAAGGTCTAGCAAGAATCCATAGAGCTAAATGTCATTTAAAACTGCTGTTTCTGAAATTGTCAAGGAGCTCATAGAGGTGAAAGTGTATTTCACAGACCTTTTAGTTTAGCATAGTGTTTGCCTCTGCTGGACGAGATCACACGTCTGAACGTTTCAAAATCGGGTTTCTTAAATCAACAATAGTAGTATATATTTTTTGTTAAGGTTGCCAGGCCTGGAAAAATATTACCAACCTTACTTAAAAACATATGTTAGAGTTGCCAGGTCTGTTCAGATATCTAAATATCAACTGTCTTAGAAGGTTGGGGGAAATTATCAACATCCTTACTAATGTCTTTTTAGGGTAGGCAGGTCTGAGAAAATTGTGAGAACACAAAAGACCATGGTGAAGTATAGACAAAACTTGATACATGTTATACTTCAGGTAGGCACTGCTATCAAAGGTTTAGAAATTGACATCATAAAATTAGAGGTTCTTAGATTCCCTATTGGTTTCTGTTGCTTTTATGTAGAGTTTCTTCCTATATCAACACTTCATCAGATAAATGTCTTGTACCTTGTTAGCCTTCACCTTCACATAAAGCTGCATTTCCTTAAAAGAGAGAATAAAGACTAATTATCGGTTTGCTGTGTGAGATTATTACCTTGATAATCCAAAACAAACTACCAACTTAAGTCCATTTTTATTCACAAAGAAGAGGATTCTATGACCTGTTTATGAACACTTTTAGTCATAAAGCAAGTGGTGTCATTCTTATATAGAGAGGATATTTTCTTTTCATGTGTTAATACCAGATATATTTCATCATGTGGTACCAAAAACATGATGTTTTAAAGAGTGGCAAAGTCACATTAGGATACCTTTATCCATTTGAGTATTGCCAGGGTCAAATTTGTACACTTATATCTACTTCATTATTTTCAAGTCAAATTATAATATATATATCTACATAAATATTTGCAAGGGCAAATTAGAATACCCATATCTTGCTATATGGTAATTATATAGTGTAACAGTGGTGACACAAAAAGGCAGTTTAAATCAGATAAATATTTTATTTTTAAATTGATAAAATTCAGGGTTTTGTTAACTTGTAATTGCAGGTCATCTCTCACAGTACAGTGGAAGATTTAAACAAGAAAGGAAAGGTTCAGATCAAAGAAAGTGATGAACTGGAACTTTTTCTTAAATATCTGCATGAAACAGGCACAATCATCTACTTTAGGTGAGATTATAAGACAGGTAACTGTCTCATATAATTGGATGATACTGTTGTGGTACAGTGCTTTTAATGCCTTAGATGTTGTGTTGACAAGTTGCTGGTATTTGCTGGCTTTCACAGTTTGGTCATAACTCTTATTAAAATTTCCCTTCAATAAATGGACTTGCTGAAGAATGATGAAAATAATAAAGTAAAATTTATGTATATCAAATTTAATTGTTTTTCTGTTAGTTTTAAATTTTTTTTATTTCATTACATGCTATTGTAATGCAACATTGTTTACTGGACTTGTCCAGAATTGAGTTCAGTTCTTTTAGACCTGACTGACCTTTATTTTTTTATTTCATTTATGTAAACATGTTGATTTGTCTCAGGGTTTTGGAGTAACCAAAGTGAATTTTATAGGCTATTATGTTTTAAATAAACAAGGCTCATTAAATCATGCAAGAAAGTTATTTTCCATTAGGCAACGGTTGTTTTTAGAAAATGCTAATTTGTGACCCAAGGTCAAACAGAGAACTATATTATCTTGAGATTGTCAGAATTTTGTCAGTTGTGCTTTAACACCTAGCACTCGAAGTTGTGTTATATTGTGACCAGTTTGGACTGAAATTTTATTATTTTTCAAATTATTGAATTCAAGTGATTATTTTCTCTGCAAATACAAATGTACTCTGACAAAATTCTTGTATAAAGACATTCATTGGAATTTATACTGAATTCAGACCTGGAATAATATTTATGTGATTCAACAAGAGACTGTTGACACATCAGCACTTTGCTGACTATAATAGATGTCATCGCCTTCAAATTTGGGATTTCATCAGGACTCGACCTCAGTTTCATTCAGGACTTTTTATTACTAGGACTTCCTTTTTTAATTCTTGGATCATTATTAAATTTAATTCGCAAGACCTTTTTTCTCATTTTTCACTTTGTATTCAAGGAAAATAAATTATTTGTTAAATTTTGCAAAGCTTGTTGTCTTCACTCTTTTCTGTTACTTATTTTAAGAGCATAGACTTGTAACAAATTGTTGTGGTCAAATCCGATATATGCTTGCTGGGATTTAATCTGGATCTGGGTTTTATTTAATATTAACTGGAGTTTGTTAGGTAACCACCCTAACTTTACAGGAGTACATCAGAAGCATTTAATCTGCCAAGTATTTCATACAAAATGCTTGCATAATCAAACTCTTCTTGATAGGATTTGTCTAATTAAAGACATACTGACGCAACAATTGGCCTCATAAAATTTTCAAACAGCACAGAAGTGTGTGAAGGAATATTCAGATTTTGGATGAACAATTCATGAAGAGCAATAGTTATGTTTATTAAACATAATGCTATGCTGGTTTAAATATGTCATGTGGCAGAATATTTGGTTACCACTGCCATGTGAAGTTTAAACAAAAACAATATAT